>JAHLJZ010000116.1:0-67450 GCA_025602915.1 Paraphysoderma sedebokerense
TTCTCCAATACGAATGAAGTCAACCAGCCTTTTGCTTCATGGTTACATACTTATTATACGAATTTGGTGCCAGTATTGTAAATTGTCCTAAATATATCTGAATTGTATCCATTAAAACAGAAATAGAAATAGATGATTATGTCTATTGTAATTTGAAACAATTAGCAAATGTGTATATCATTCTTTCTATTGATGACAACCAATCAATTTGGGCAGCAATCAGTTTCCGTTGCTGAATGCTATTAATTCTGTCGTGTCAAAACGAGTAACCGCGCCGCAGTCAATTGAAGCGGCCCAAAGTCATGCGCAGGTTTAAATAGCATGCATGTCACCGAAGAATTTTTTTCCTTATCATTCTTTCAAAAGACTTCCTACTGTTACCCCCACTGGTTATTCTGTCCGTTTCTCAATTACAAATTTGAATTAACACAGCTTTGACAATAATGATTGCCCTATCTTTGTTCGCGCTTGCTGCCATGGTTTCTGGTTCCCTCGGCCAATCTTTAATGCCACCCAGTGCTGGTGGCAAGATCAGTCAAGGATGTCTTGACTCTCTCTCAAAAATTCAAAGCAATCAATGCTTGGCAAAAGCTCCTACCAATATCGATCCAAATGGTGGATTTGATCAGGTAATTCTCATCTCGCATTATCAATTGTCGTTCTGAAATTGTACTGATATCTTTATTGGTTTTTGCAATTCACTTTAGCTTCAAAAAACACTTTCTGCTTTTATAGACTCGACATGTCCATCTCAATGTCGTGAGACTTCAAGAAGTGGGTTGTCCGATGTCCAAAAGGCTTGTACCAGCGACACCGATAAAATGGTCGCCGTTGGCGCAAATGTCGGAATTTTCGGTCTCGATATGTTGTGTTTAAAATCCAGTGACGGAAGTTATTGTCAATTGAAAACGTTAGATTATCTGAAGAAAAACAATTTGAAACTGAACGAATTGATGAATTGGGCCACACCGGGAAGCACCAACGGCACGATCAACGTTGAAAAATTACCCAAAGAATTGGTCTGTAGTGACTGTTTCAAAAAAATGGAAGAGCAATCGTACGCTGTAAGTACCTACATCATTCATTCGGCTATCAATTCTTAGCAAAAAACGTTTATACTGGTTTATAACTAATTACCATTTGCATTTTTCAGTTTTCTGTTTCGCTAGGCGCAGAAGCATTTAATATCAACCCCAAAGTCAACTTGGACACTTACAAAAAGATTCGAAAAGAAAACGTCGCAAAAATTAATGCCATGTGCGGAGCCAACTTTGTCGCTGAAGATCCGAAATTGGAGCTCGGAACCACAGACGCTCCTCCTAGTTCAAGCGCTGACGTTGTTGGTTCCACATTACTCAATGCCGTTGGGGGATTAGTCGTTGGTTTCGGTCTTTTGAATTTATAAGTTATCACTTATTAATAGAAAAATTATAAATTATTATCATATCGTTGTATTTAATTAAACATAAACAAAACATATGTCATTGGATTTGCACTACCTATAACACGCAATAGATTGATTTACATTCAACTGAAAAAAAATCGCCTCTTTTCAGTGCAGTTAGTTTCGCCATTTAGATGAAACGAATCCGAGTGCGTTAATGGATTCAGTCTGACTATGGTCACTATGCATACTTCAGTTTTCGATGAAAAGTTTTATTTTAACAGTTCTGTGTTGAATGCATCCACTTCAGTGGTTCTGGACTATACAAGGATCACTGCTAATTATGAGAAGTCCCCCTGGCCCAGTTTAATCATATAACACTCAACATTTACAGAGATTGTATATCATTTGATGAGAGGCCCATAGCTACGCGCACCCCATTTATATAGGTTTGATCTAAAATACACAGTTGTTAGAAGAGATAACACAGGTTACATGAGAGAAGCCGCAGAAAGGAGAAAAGTATTCACCTTGAAATGCAGCGAAATCAAACTAAACACCAAACATTTCAAGTCTTGAATCAAATAATAGAACACACGAAGTCCTTCTGGATCGCTTGATTGTTGAACTTCGGCTAGAGATCCAATTTTGGATGTCTGTGATTGTCAAGTGATAGTGAGTTAGAAAATTATGGGAGGTGGACGGTTGACACTGCGGCAATCGAGAATAACGAAGGCAACATACTGTGAAGCAGATATGATGATCACCCAATACGATTTCCAATTCTTGTTTACCCACTCTGTTAGGCTCTGGCCAATTCTTATCGTCTTCTCTGCATAGTGAAAGCAATAAATGAAGATAGTATAAAAGGAAGAAATTAAAGTCAGATCACACAGCAAAGTTGATTGCATCTACTTAAAAACAACAAGAGCTCTGTTGGGCCGGATCAGGACGAAAGATGGAGATCGTACTTTAGGATTTCACTTTCTTGAATTATCTTTTGGAGCTCCTTTAACATCAGCGGACTGACAAACACTGATTATGTCGATGAAATGACGGTGTTTTGATCAAGGTTGATTTGTGTTGATTTGAAATTTTGTTCGATCGGAAATGAAAATGCGAAGATTTAGATCCGCAAGGAAAGGAACGAAAAGGTAAGACAACAATTAAAGGGTCAGGGGATAAAATCGCTGATCAAAGCAAACGATTACATACTCTCTTTCTTAATGATAGTATCGTTTTTGTAGTTTGAGTTGTTGGCGTACCGTAGTTTACCGTTGCTAGCGAATTCGAATTCCAAGAATTCGTGGCCATATCGACCCATGTGCCCGACACTAAAGGATGAATTCAGTAGAGTTAGAGAGTTGAGTGGTGCAGATTATAGGCATGAAAGAATGGTTCGATCAACATACTAGTATCTCACATAGAATTCCTGTTCGTTGGCCATGTTTAGTTTGGTTTGATCTGATTAAGAATACACCAATGGGTAGCTGAGCTATAATATCTTTCTCAAATGCGACCGAAGATAGTACAATCTGAGTATCAAGGTGTGAGGTAATGACAAAAAGATTGATGTATATTCGATTCGGCCCGAGGAAAGATTTCGAGTGGAAACGAGGAAGAGGAGGAGCGGCCACTGAAGGGAAAACACGTGACTTTCACGTGACTGTAAGATGCTTTATTACGACATATCACTACATTTATTGTTGCTGCAAGATTGGAAGAGATTATTTAACAAGAAGCAGAACATTTGAATCATCTCTTGGATTAATACGGATGAATTTAAATAATCAGCGCAAGATGCGGGGATCGCGCCATTCGTTTGGTGGGCCCAAAACCCAGGTATGGCTGCCAATCCGAAATGATCGGTAACAATGTTTTTCAGGCTAGATCAAATGAGAGTGATTCAATTATTCTGCGTACATGTATACTCAGTGACATGGTAAATGATCTTGTATTAAAGCTAAGACTTTGTTGTAATCAGTGTGCATAGAATCTGCCAGTGTCAGATCACGCCCGCCTGGAAAGGGATAATCGTAATGAGAGAGCCCGTCTTTACGCAAACAACACGATTACATGATATTCACACAGTATTACTCGCTGCATTCTTGCAGATGGATATCTATTTCCACTCTTCCACTCCTTCATTCCAACAGCAACTTTTCCAGCCCTCACGCCTTCGCAAAGTGTTTGTTCGATGTCGAGGAGCAGAGGAACCCTTAAGATGTCGTTCAGCCACATTCCCCGCGTGGGGAATCCGCAAAGTGCACAATTTTGCATTTTGATACAAAAGGGATTGAATTTGGAATTTTCAACACCGGCAAACAGAAACTAATTGTAGCAGGAATTAGTTTGTAAACTATTGGTCGTATCCCCCGCCGTCTGTCCCTCATCCGTCCATGCTCAAAAGTCGTCAATGATGGCCGCAACCGCTATAACTGATTTCTCTGACAATCCCGCCAATTCAATGCTGACAGATATGAATGGTAACCCTGATAATTCGCAATTCAATAAGGAAAATGCAAGATTGATAGAAGAAAATGACTATTTGAGGCAGAAAGTCGCATTTAATAATTCGGAATTGGAGAAATTGCAAGGCGCTTTCTTGAAATTAGAAAGCCAATTCTATAAAGTTCAGAATGAGTATTCCTTGCTACAAGAAAAGAATACAGAGTTGAATGCAGTGAACCAAAAATTAGAGAGAAAATTGAAGGGTATGTTCAATTATATTGATTATGCTCAATGTCCTAGTCATGTCCTTGATTGCGACACTGATTATTTGGAACTCAAATGTCGGAACAAATCCCGCTGTGGCACTTCGTTATCCGACATCATTTTTAACTATCTTGACCAAATCGTCCATAGAAACGAGTTTGCATCAGTCTGACAACTCTGAATTTTCAAAATTCGAGGCTGAACTCTTTGAACTCCGACAAGTATTAGATAATCGCCCCAACGATGCTCCGTTATCACCTCTGTCCCCGTCGTCCAATTTTTCAGCCGCTACCGATATCTCACCTTTCGATATCAAATCGGCTGCCAGAATCATTAAGCACCAGGATTCAGTTTTGATAGAATTAACTAATCAAATAGATACATTGACCAAGGAATATGAAGAGGCGACTGAGCAAGTAGAATTAAAAGATACTAGAATTGACCAACTCTCAAGCGAAATTGATCAATTGAACGCTCTGAACAAGAATTTGATGGAAGAAAACGAGTCATATCAGATGTTGTTAGAGGAGAGAACAATGAAGGGAAATTTTGACCTCAACAGATTGAATCTGTTGTCTGAATTCCAGAATACCCCAGTTCAAGAATCGTCGCCCTTTGCATCTCCGCAACCGGCTCGCACCGATAAATCCGAAATGCGAAGGCCGACTCTTCATCCAAAAGCATCCACCATGTCTCTTGCCGACGAACTTGGGAAATTTGCGTTATCGCCTCCTTCGAGCCCTACCGCTCCGGTATCTCCGTCAAGTCCTGTGGAGTCCTCGGAAGAAAGAATTTCTCGGGACCCTACTTATCGCGCACTCAACGATCAACTCCGACAGATGCAATCGGAGAATAAAGCATTGGGATTGTACATTGGCAAAATATTATCTCGCATTATGGAAAATAACGCTTTACAAAATGTGTTGGCTACCGATTCAGATTATGCTGTTGCCGCCGACCACAACGGCACTGGTATCCATGCCCACTCAAATCCCAATACACCACCATCAAAATCACGCTTCCCTAATCCTTCCTCGCTTTCCAAGAATTACCGTCGGTTTTCATGGATGGGCATGGCTATGAAGGCTTCCTCGTCAGCCTCAGCACCATCAGCGGCACCGCAGCAGCATCCGTCCTCTATACCGACAATCACTTCAAACCCGTCATCTAACCTCGATCATGAAAATAGAAGAAGTGAAGAATCAGAAAGTTCTATCACCGTTGATAACCCGACGCCGGTCGTTCCAGTCAGAAGTAGCAGTAGAACTGGGGATATCTTAACCAGTCCAGCGAAAGCAAAGACCAAGCTATCAAAGAGGTTGACTTTTGTTGCATAGACTTGGTGTTCTGGTATATTCTTCAAACTGTTTAATGTTCAATGTTTAGTATCCTCCATGATGCAGGGTTTGACAAGTCGACAAAGTCAAAATGAGATCGTACGTTTTGAGGCTTTGATCCTCAAGTTCCGCAGAGTGGTGGATCTGTAATAGATCGCAAGTCGTAATTAATGTATTAACCACAAAAAACAATTAAGTTTTGTATGGATAATTATGTATATCAATATAATAGTTTTTTCATTATAATCTTTCATCTGGAATTACTCAACCCGGCTACATCAAAATTAGTTCCCCACGCATTCCCTTTCTCAGGTAATCAGGTCGCGCATATATTGACACACAAAAATCTCATCGACAATGTTTTCATTTCAAGAATCAACAACGGACTCTAAGTCTACCTCCTCCGCTATGTCTTCCTCTTCGTCCTCGCCAAGTATATCAACATCGATTTCAGATCACCCATACGCAAAGAAAGAAGAAAAACTAAAACAACGTCGACGAGGGGTCGGGTATTCTTTCTTTCTGTTTACTTTGGACTCAATATCCTTTCTAGAAGGACACCTGAAACTAACTATAGAATTCTTCAACTTTCATTCAAAATAATGAATGGCGCTTGATGATATCTAACAATTAATCATTCAAACTATTCGAATTCAGACACCACCAAACTGCCTTTCGAGGGTTCACTATCATCAAACCTCCCAGTTGGAGTGCGAATTCAAATACTTCGAATCATTCGGATAAAAGTATAAACAACGATAATAATGATAACGTTGTAGACGATCATAACGATTATATTGATCATATGAATGATGTTGGACAAGAATACGAAAACGAGTTCAATCAAGATAATGATTATGATACATGTCAACCTGATATTTCAGATTCACCTTCATCGTTCAGTTATAATACAACGTCGTCGTGTACGTTTACAAATATACACAATGATGAAGGCAATAATGAGAAGGAATCAGATCAATATGAAGTAGAGTTTGCGGTACAGGAAGAACATTTGGTTCAGTCGTTGCGTGTGGTGAGTTTACACGACTCAACGTCCGTTGAAAAGCAGCAAAGAAAGACACAGATTGGTGTGAAAGAAAAGGATTGTGGGAAAGAAGAAAATGATTCATTTGAGTATACGAAAGTTGAAAACCGAATACAAACGGAAAGTCAAAGTCGCGGGCGAAATGAGAGTGATGGGTTTACTTTTATCAGAAGGGAAAAGAAAAGTAAAGATGTCGAAACCGATATATCGAAACATTCAAAACCGTTAGAAAATATCAAAATGAAGAAAAAGGAAGAAGTCAATGAAGACCGCAGCCAACCGGTTATGCAGAAGTCGAAACGAAAACTAGTACAAAAGAAAACCCCCACCACAGAATCACATCAACCTAACACCTTCGATCACTACGACCACAACGATTTTGATCCGTTATCCGTTGGCTCGTCTGAATACCTACTACACGATATCCCGGTCTCTGTTTCCGAACATCAAACTACGAAAAGTGACAAGACCAGGATAAAACCTCACAAACCAAGAAACGATCAAAACGACACTAAATTCACGAAATCCACGACAGTGGTAAAATCAACGGCAATGACTCAAATAGATGTCAACGTAGAAATAATTCCGAGATTAACAAGAGCTCAATCCAAAGTTCTTGGTACGTTTTTCTTACTTTCTTCAATTAGAATTCTCGTGACTTTTAGATCTCGACACGAGTTGCTGATGAATCTTTCTTTTAACTGCGCTTGATGTTTAGGTATAAAACCAGTATACCAGCGTAAATTTGGAGAAGATTTGAAATTGTTTTATAAGAAACGAGAGGCAGAGTAGAGCATGGAGAACATTTAGATGGTGAATTGATTTTACGGAGACCAGATGCCATAATATACATGAATACCAATGTATCATTTTGGTTTTGATATTTAAGCAATACAACATTTCGGTACCAACTGATGTGGAATGAATGTTGAAAGATGGATTACAGATCTTGGTTGAAACGAGATCAATCATCTGCTACTATTGATCAATTTTTTGGTATAATCTTATTTACAATTTCTACAAAATATTCGTACAATTCTTAATATTTAATCCTATCAAAGCAACCTGCGGGTAAACGATGAATAAACCGATCTAGGATGGAACTGTTATACCTTAACACCCAACGCATCACTCAATTTATTTAGATTCGCTTTCTTAATTTTATTCCCTTGATCAGTCGATGTACTTTGGACTGATTTTCTTTCGGTTTTCGTACCGTCTTTCGGAGTTTCCGATGATTGTGAAAGATGTTGATACATTTCTAGAATTTCTCTGGCGTTTTCCTTATGACGAAGAAAACTTAATAACCGTTACGGAGGTAAAGAACGGCTCAGGGGAAATTTACACACCAAATTGACGGACATTTGGTCACATATATCATCGATGTATTCTAATTCTCGACCTAATTTGTTGATGTACGTTTCCGGTGGGAATAAAGTTATCTGATCTAACCCGCTGATTCACGAAACAAATAGTAATTCGATATTTAGATTATTGGTCGCGATGAACTTGATGGCAGGGGTGCAAAGAAATTTAAATAGACAATTAAGGGCTTACCTGTACGAACTCTGCGCAAAATGATGTAGTATATCACCCAATGTAGAAAACATTCCCTAACGTTGATATCCCCAATAGTGAGTGATACTATTCAGCCCTGCTCAAACCGCGGAACAACAAACACAAACACAAACCTCGAAAGCTCCTCGTAGTGCATTCGCTTCCGGGATAAACGGTGGCGGCGGGGGTTTTTGTGGTGGGTTAGACGGATTGTTTGTCGACATGGATAGGGTTTTGTTGAGTATTATAGATTATAAGAATTCTCTTTTGAATATTGATTCCTGTTCCGTGATAATGTTCTTGTTTACCGATGAATCCCGTGCTCCGTGTTTAAATTGAACACCATGTTAACCGGTAATTCCTCATTCCATTCGAATTTTAAATCTGATTATCGTATTCCCATACTCAGTATATCTCATTCTCTCGAATTTTCTTTTAAACCAGTCACCATGAAGATGGATTTAAGAAAAAAAGCAAGCGTCATATTAAATGATCCCAACTTGTAAGTGTCCTCGACACTGTGTTCTATATTTATGTTCACTATGTTCGCGCAATACGAGAATGTGAACTCGAAATTGACAGTACGGGTTACTCTTTCTTTGTCGCTTTGTGTTGTTTGTTGCCATGGTAGATCCGATTCAGAGAGCGAAGAAGACGAAGATTATAATCCTTCTGGAGAGGGTAAATTGTTGTTTACGATTTTTTACATGATCTTGATCAACTTCATTGAATGAAGTAGTAGGACATTATGTGAACTGAGAAGTTAGACTGAAATTGTTATTATTTTACTTCATGTGTTGTGTTGGGGTTTGAACGTACTATCGCGACAGATGACTCTTTAGACGAATCAAGTAGCGATGAATCAGATCTCGACGTAGACAACGAGGACGGTACTGGGACCGATCAAGCGGGCCGTTTGTCAAATTCACCCCGATTAGGTGAACAGAGTGGGAGTCCAAGATTCGGAAAGAGCAAAGAGGATAGAAAAAAGAGTAGTGCAGGAATCAAAGAGAGCAGAAAGAGTTCGTTTAGAAAAGTCATTAAGGAAGAGATACCGCATGACGTATGCTTATATTTGTTCTTGTGAAGAGTTTAGATTAATGATAAGGAATGACTGACGTGGTTGTTACAGGTTCTTAAATCTCAGTTTTCGGATCGCTGTAAGTTGTTATTGGTTTACATGTCGTCCGTCACAGTGTTACTACTGTTTACTCACATGGTGATTTTAGTCGATCACCTAAAACAACTAAAGGACAAAATTGTACGAAAGAAGGATAGCATACCGGCCGAACTGTATGCAATGTGTGAAGGTATCGTAATTTTGTTTGCAGCACTAATTATTTCGTTATTTTAAACTTCCGTACTATTCGTTTTGCAGCTTATTTAAGAGATATATCACATATTCAACAATTGTACAATGATACGGGTCCGAAAATACTTGACATGCAGCGTAACGTTGAGTTATTGCGGACGAATCTCTCAGACGCAAAGTCTACATTGAACACTCAAAAATTGGAAGAGACTGATCAACTAGAGACCGTTTACGATTCCGTCACAGAGAAACTTGTTTCTGTCTTGACAGCATCCCTCGATTCGTCAGTGATGCAAGAGATTGAAGACGAGTACGAGCAAAGATTGCAGCATGCCAAGTCACAAAGCGGGTTTGATACGTTATCACCACATAAAAAACCTCGCAGGAATTTAAGGAAGCGGGCCGAAGTGATGAAAGTTGTAGAAGAGAGGTTAACAAAATCGAATGTCAAAGAAGCGCTGAATCTGGTGTTTAATCCAGGACAATTGAGAAAGGTTTTGAATCGTGGTAGAAAGTCAAAGGCTTCGACTACAGCCGTCAAGGTTGAACCAACTGAACCGAAGGAAGAAAGCCAGGAATCGAAATCGGATAATACTCTGCATCTTGCTATTCCGAATCATGCTCCTCATTCGAATAACCACAAGTCACCGTCTTTATCACCTCGGCTTTCGAAATTACGACCTCCGGTTCCTCATGAGTACTTTAGTTCAAGTTCTCAAATACGGTCACGGCCTCCTCATAATTCTACTCCTACATCCGGCAATAGCAGGAAACGTAAAGTAAAAGAGGTGGAAGAAGAAGCAGTGTTTATAGATACGTCGCCTAAAGTGGGTGGAGGAAGGAGCTCTCCGCGTTTAAATGGGACGGGGCAGAAGAGCCGAAAGAGAAACAAAGGCGACGTTGTTCATTTGAACGATGAATCTGAGATGACTGTTGTTTTGGAGTAAGAGAAGTTGATTAACCATAGACTGCTAGTTGAGTGCGGAATATAAAGGCACTCCATTGATGTAGAATACTATCTGTGAATGTATAAATTTGAATTGAACACACTCCAAGTCACATACAATTCTCATTAGAGGTTATATATTTTATGACGAAAGTATTTTATATACACAATTCCTCAACAACCTAGGAATTTATCAAATCATTTAGGCTAAGTTCAAGCTGATTGATTCGACTTGGGGGGTTCTGAAGGTATATCTACGTCTGGCCTTTCGACTTTATTTCCTCGAAATCTGTTCCTCATATCGAGCTGTTGTGGGCAATCGAGCAAAGGTTTAGGTGAGCAACCGAGTTTTCCAAAACACAATATAAGTGAAAGTGACAAGATACCATTCCCCTCCTGCATTCGAAATAACTTCTCTGCAACATTCTACATTTGTAGTCGACCTCGTCGTCATGTTCACTTTTCAGACAATCTCTAAAGGTGCGGCCAGGGTGTTTTTTGATACAGTCTGAGGCGAGGATACAGTCGATCAGCTCCTGGCGGATCTGCTTGCACGAGGAAGACATGATTCAGTTTATATATACACAGTAGCGAGCGAATATAGATATGTCGTCGGAGATTTGCAGAGGGAACGGGAACGGTTTTTGTTTACTGCAAAGACGCGGCAAAAGAGGAATGCGGCTGATCGGGATTCCCTCTCTGGCATACACACTGACTGATATATATCCACCAGATTGTTTGTTGTGCTACTGATTACCTACTGAATTAGTTCTTGTGGGGCTGATTAGCATCTCTCAATCTAGCTGAAAAGTGGTGCTGCGTTCCGTTCAGTCTTTCGAGTCCAGGGAACATGGTAAGCTGGTCTGCCCGCAGAGATGGCACTCCTTCCAACGGATATAAACATAAACAAATCACCCCTAATCGATGTGTCGTATAGGATGGCATATACAGTTACAAAAGATTCATTGATCCGAAGTCAACCGATTTCAAACAAAACTTTATCCTCGGTTACGTGCGGGCTCAGAGTGAACTTACCTTCCAAACCAAACCATCTGGCCCCTCACTCGTCAACGGATCCGGCGATGCAGAAGATGGAGTACTCCCCCCGATTGAAGTTCAGAACGAAACCGGTCAAACGATTGTCATGGGATCTTATGTTGATGACATCGAGGTCAATAGTAGCGCCACCCAAATCAAACCCGAGGGAAAGAAGAAAATGCTGGATGGGATGGTGCAGACTGATCTGGCATCGAGTAAAAGGTGATTTTCTAAGCCTATCATTATTTTCTTTTGTACATATACAAATCGATGAATGCTGATATGCACAATGCACTGTTAGGACCAAAGCCTCACATTTGTCGCGAAGGAAAGAATACTTAAAACATCATAAAGCGAAATCTCAAGCTGAAATTCAGAGTAAGAGTAAGTTTAAGTTTTATGAATGCAATCATCTCTATCCAAATTTCTGTATATCACTACCTCTATCCTAAAGCTATCAAGTACGATTTCGACGACGACACATCGTTTCTCAAACCTGAACCGCCAACGGTGATTGATTCATCGTCTGACAATGAGAAATCTAACGACAATGCATCTCAAAAGAAGCAGCCTATGAAAGCAGGCAAATCAACCGTTAGGCAAGTATCCACCGTTCCCGACCCATCGCCCGAAGCCCCTAGCCTGTCCAAGATTCGTGATGCCGTTAGACAACAACGAGCAGATACGAAACGTGCTAGAGCTTCCATTCAAAAGAAAGCGGAACCAGCCAAGGAAGCCAAAAAATCTCAAAAATCCAAGAAATCAAATGCTGCCGGCAAATCAGGAAGCGTGGAGATAATGACTGTGAGTCACTTTCTTTCTCTCGTTTGAATTTTCTAAAACTGACATTTACGTTTCAGAAATTCCTATCTGATAAAATCGGCTCTAGTCGCGTAACAGTATTTATCTCTCTCAAAGTTTGCTTCATGGTTCCACTACCAACATTCTTGCTTTATCCACAGATTAAGCCCGCCCTTGGAATCTACAATAAAGGGAAACGATCAGAGAAAATACAAGTGTCGGAAGGTCCTCGATTTAAACTCTTGGCAACTTAAAGCTCTAACATCTCTCAATTAGTTAACAAACTGTATTGCCCATAGGTGTAGGAGATCTCGTATTTTCCGAATCTCGATTCTTTGAGGATTTGGGATCAACTCGGAAACAAATTCAATCAAAGTCGAGCAGAAACAAGCCGATATTGCCGTCCAAAACTCATAACTCCATACAATCCAAATACTTTGCTGAGGAATCACCTGCAAATGATGACGACGATTACGCTTATGAAGCTCCTCCGGATAATGATAGCAATATATTCCCGGTCAAATCAAGTGGCAATCATTCTCCACAATCGAAAGACCGCAATGCCTATCCAAGAAATAGTCCTGAATCGCATCATTCAGCTTACTCGCTCGCTCAGAGACAGCGCAAGCTACAATCCACAAAGCAAACCAGACCAGCATCCAAAAGTCCGCAACAGTCCTCCATTCAAGATACGGGGAATGTTGCCGGCCCTGAACCGACTCGTGAAACTATTGTCGTTGAGGCGAAAATTGACAGGAGAAGGTTGCGTGAACGTCGACGCAAAATTGTCTTGGAAAGTTCGGATACTGAAATTGAGACTAGCCGAAAACCATCTGCTGACAAGTCACGTCGTGAAATAAGCCGATCCGACATAGAGCGTACTGAAGTCGTGGATGACGCTGATGCTGTTAAAATCAAGAATGCCTCGGCAGGTGAAGACAGCATTCCGAAGAAGTCGAACTTGTGTAATAGTCCAAAGGTTACAGATTAGTCGTCGTCGAATATACCGGAGCACTACTGACGTCTTACCCTTGGGATCTCTTTTTCTGAAATTTATCCAACTTCAATCGCAACGTCAAAGATTTCCGCTGACCAAAAATCAATAATAAAAGCCTCTTCCGAAAAACAGTCATGCATTCAAACAGGACCCAAACGTCGAAAGGAAACCCCGACTACAACTGAAGCTACTGGCTCCGATCCTAAAGATGGTGTCGAGGATGATGAATCTCCTGCCAAAAAGAGCCGCGTATCAAAAGATAGCCGAGACACAGTTGATAGACTATTACAGGAGGTTGACCAACTTATAGAAGACCCAACGCTACTTTGGGTCCAAGGGTTTGTTTGACTGATCATTCCATCATCATTTAACCGATTTGTAGTGTTTAGGGAATGGAGCCCGCAAAGTTCTTAATCATAATTCTATTCCGTTTTTAGCTCACCCAGAAAGCTTCAAAACAGTTCCCGGCCGACGAATGATAAGATGAACACGGGGGATACAAGCAAGATAGTCGGGGTCCAGTCTCGCAAGCCGCGTAATCCCTTCTTTAGAACACTCGCAATGGTTGATATCCCCAGCTACTACGACGAAGATACGACCACAGTAGACGATTTACTCAGATTATCTCACCATAATTACTACCCCGATTCGCAAGATCATCCTTATCCTCCTCGACCTTGTAGAACGCCGTCGTTTCACAATGAACTCGCCTTCCCCAATTCGCGAGTCGATCTAACTTACGAAGATTTCAAATCACCTGTAGTGTCCCAAATCGTAGCTCCAGCGTACAAAGAAATCATTGAAATTTCTGATTCCGACGAAGTTCGTGAAATCGTAGAACTAAAAGATGACTCTCAATCTCATACTTTGCCGCTCCCTCTTCCCATAGACCGCGTACATCATGTTGGTCATCCTGGCCGCTCATATTCAGTCGAGAATGATTACGAACTTGACGAAATGAATTTACTTTCTGATGAGGTTGAAGCAGATTTGCGTGCTGGTTTACAAGAAATGGTCGAAGGCGGGGAGATTGGTTACGGATTGCAATCTGAGGTTGGTAATAGAGTCGGGTTAGGAGTCGGGTTGGGTTTGACTGGAGGGGGTATCAGCAGAGGGTTATTGTCAGAATCTGGAGTCAGATTGGGACTGACGGGTCATGATGTCGCTGGGGTTATTAACAGTGGTTTTAGGGGATTAACAAGTCAATCTGGAGTTAGCATGAATGGTGTTGAGGCGCCTAGATTTAACTTTCGGCCACATCGATTACATTAACCTATCTTTTCTGTTCTAAGTCCGAACTTTCTTTTTACCGTCCAGACTGACAATGATTTTTAATGATTTCTTTTGGAAATAATTCTGGAAAGGATCCTTTGTATTTCTTCTTTGCTAACCTGAAATTTGGAGCCTGACTTTTGTTACTTGATGAATGACACATCTACATTCCCGAATATTGTGATACTTTTCGGTGACAATAAAGCAACCGATCACAACCGGTCAATTTCCAAATGGAAAAGAATTTATGTCATTTTATACAACGTTAAGAATGGATATACTACATTTCTTGGTGAAAAATAAAACTACAACTGAGATATACAACCCCCACCAAAAAATAACCTCGCTATTGAATTAATTAATTAACAACATCTCGACAAAAAGCTAAACTAAAAACGATATCTTGATTCTAACTGATCACGGGATTTCGTTCTATTAACGTCTCAGTGTTAAACTTTCGGGAAATTCATAGTCTAGTGCTAACAGTCCGTCTGTTTCGACGATTTTGGAGATATATTTCTCACGGAGAGCAAGGTGATCCGGATGAGTAAGGTATTCGTTTAAATACTAAAGAAAAAAAATCAGTGAGTACAATTCAGTACAATCATTCAATAAACGTGACAATCTGACGATCTTCTAAAACTCTCGTTGCCGTCCGTAACAAAGTTCAAATCAATGAAAACAAGAGTACAAACCTGTCTTGGACCCCAAATTTCAATCACACATCCATGGGTATACCCTTTACCTCGATCGGTAAAGTTAGGTCCACAATGGACTTTATGGACCCATGAAATGGTAGTTTTCAGTTTCACTATTTCGTTCAACATTTCGGCAGTAGATTCTGGTGGTGTGTTGGGCTTGATTTTGAATAACACTGTTTGAGTTTGATTGATTTTACCAGAATGTTTTGGGATGATGGGATTATGTATTTGTGGGGTTAAGAGGTGTCCAAGTAGGTTCAAGCGCCGGAAAAAGTGGTTTGATCGGGACGTTTATGAGTAAGTTTAGGAGAGGTATATTGAGGTTGGATTTCAAAAGATAAGTGAAGAAATAGTTGAGATTAGTAATTGTGAAAGAAGGGTTTGGATTTAAATGTATAAAAGTAAAAGGAAAAGTGACATCCATACCGATATGACTGATAAGCGAACGTTCAGTTGGAGCCGCAACGACCAAACTGAAGAGACAAATCAATGCGACAATAATATTCTTCAACATGACTTTCAACTTTTCGAAATGAATAGATATTATATAAATTCTTTTGATTCTCTTTCTATGGTTCTTGGAAAAGTTTTTGGAATAAACAACTGTTTTCCGTCCTTGAAGGGGTTTTAATTGTAAAAAAGTTTTGGGCAAATTTGGGCGCGCATGTTGGCCATTTTATATTCTTTTTTGGCGTCGCACAAAAACAGCCGAAACTGGAGAACCAACGCGTTCGGAGTGTTTTGTGTAAGGGAAGGCAGAAATTACACATTCGTATTGGCCGAGAAGATTGTTATCAGTATGGGAATTGAAAATACGTCTGAAACTTGCGATGGGAACAGCGAAAAAAGATTGACCGTTGCGGAATCAGATTTCATTCGAAGTTTTGAAAGAACGTGGTTGGAACTCCAAACAGTTCAGCGTGCGAATGCCTATTGTGCCATTTCTAGGGAGTTGGGCAATAAGAGCTACTTGTGAGATAAAACCTTTTGTATGTGTTGTTTGGGATTGTATGGCATTATAAACAGTATCCTGCGGCTGCTTTCGAAAAATTTGGAATCCCAGTTGCTTGATACTATGCAATATTGTACAATGGTTATAATACTTACAGCGATAATCTCATTTGACCGAACCCTACTTTGATTCCAACATCTTTACAGAGCTTCAAACTGTAAATCATGCAAACCTTATGTGAGAATTCATCCATTTATGAAGATAATGAAATCAGCAACTTACAAACTCATTCACTCCTTGGCCTAACTCCCATATACTAATTCCAGTCTTCGTCTGTTTCACTAGCTTTACTCTAGATTTAATTGACTTTTGTGAAGGAAACATTACAATTATAGTTGTCATTCGAAAGAATTCAAAGAAGTTCTAGTTCCGGAGAGAAGAACATTTGACGTACCTTTACAGTTGGCACCCAGGCGGTATGTTTCATTCCCTTTCCGTCAACATACGAATACATCGTTTCTTCATTCTCCTTGTCCCATCTTTCTTTCCCGGTGGGATATTTGGCTTTCAACTCAAGATATTGTGGTGCCGTTAAAGCATCCACAGAAGCGGCAGCAGAAGAGGAAGGAGCGAAAGAGTAGTCCCAACCGTAAAAATTGAAGCCGGTTAAGATTTTTGAGCGGTAATTGGATTTTGATTTAGCTGCTTGTGATAGTGGTGTAAGGCTGATGATATTTCAGTTTTGCAATAGAGAGTTTGTAAAATAGTATGTCAAAGATGATTGAATTAAAAGTATCGAACCGTTCAATATTCCTTCGCACCCAATCAATAGGCGAGTTTGGGCCTGGTCTGAGAAGCAAATACAAAAGTCAGTCGCAACCACCTGAGATATGTCTGCGACAAAACTACCAACTTTTGAGGGCTTGAATGATCATAGGTCATAAGCGAGAATCTGTCCACGTATTCTCCAAACTCTTGCAAGTGATTTTCCTCAAAAACATAAGGTCCTTTAGCATCTGGGCCGATAACAAGGACGAGCAGTTTCTGCCTTGATTTAAGTTCCGCAGATATTGTCTTAACAAAAGATAGAAATAGACTGGGGAGGTGCAATTCAAGTGTAACTGTATATTTTGAAGGCGAGACATAAGTACAACTCGGCGAAAGAATGGTGCTCTATTGAAGAAAGAAGGAAACTGACCTCCGTCGAAGTTTCCTTTTTCACAGTCTGCTACAATAGCTTTACTCAATCTCTTTTGCTCATTCGCATCTTGGATCACCGCGAGAAAATCATCCTGTTGGAAATCATGAAGAATATAGCGAGGTAATACTTTTGATCGATGAGGAGACGAGCGAAGCAAATTAAGGAATGTAGAGTTGATATCGTGATGACCTTCTATCAGGTATTTCTTGGGGGAACTACCGACATGCAAAATCATAAACGTAAGTCTTTCGAGAGAAAAGATAAAAAAAGGGCGGAGGTCGATACGATACGTTCTCTTCACGTTGAACCACCTGCATTGATAACAAAGCACCGATCCGTAAGATAAATCATGAAGTAACTCTATTAGAGGAATTCGAGTGCCTAGTATAACAGAAAATCCAATGATACGAACACTGGCGACACATGCGTGATCTTATTCGCATATTCTAAAGCGTAATCAAATCCCTTTGAATTCCATGGAGTTATATATCCAAGTATTTCTGTATCAGGGGTGCTTGCTGCTGTTGACTGCTTCGTATCAGAATGCGAAGGGGTTGGGCCGATGTGCTCGATCCTCGGACTTGCAGAAAAATACAAAGCAACTAGTAGTGCTAATCCTGAAAGCGGAAGTATGTACTTTGAAATAGATAATCTTGAGTTATTCTTATGAGTTGATGTCGCAGAAGGTGGTTGTATCGTGGTTTTCTTCTTCGTTTTGACCATGGTAAAAGTAAAGCAATGGTTCTCTAATCATTGAGAACTCGCAACTCGGAATTCGAGACTCACGACTTCCATTTCGAAAATACAAGTGGCCGGATCCTTGGTCGTGGGTGCACACTCATTAATATAATTACAACTATCATTTATGTATTATTACTTAATACTACGGAATTCAAGTTTGTTGGTTGATGAATTTCAAGCCTCCTACCCAATTTGAGACATTCTTTATTCGCACCTGGAAACATTGAAAAAGTTTTGAAATGAAAATGCGTAGTAATCATGTACACATAACGCTAGCGAGCCTGCTTAATCGATGCATGAGTTACCTTTAATCGAGTAGAGTTTCCGATGGTTTAACAAGTGCGACCCACAAGTTTGATTATCCGAAACCCTAATTTATCTGGAATCTGGACCATAGGCGCGAACGTTCGTGGTTGGGACGATAGATTGGCGCTTCTGAAAATCAAGTACTAATAATACTTTGACATCACACCGAGTGTAACTTCAATTGCAATCATTATTATTTTCCTGAGTATATTTTCTGAATTATTAATAAGGATTAAGTCCATTGTAGGAATAAGCGCAACACACATTGCAGTTGAAAGGAATTTGGACGAGTAATTCAAAATCTGACATGCGTGGACAGTGATGCAACAATGGATTGCTGAAAAAATAACAAGGATGAGTGTATTTGAGAGATGTGATTGTCACAGTTACTGGGCGATTGAATATATTTGGAGCATACTTTGAGCGCCATGACGAACTCCACCGGAACAGTCAACTCGTTTAACTGCTCGGACTATATCATTGCAATGCACCGCTTCCTTTTTAACCGAGAAGTTTTCAAAATACCTCTTGTTTATAAAACTCGGAGCTCCCTTTGTTAATTTACTTCTTGAGCATATCTGCTTTGACAAAATGAAGACAAATCCATTGTTGGTTCTCTGCTCTTTGCTGCTTTTACTGACGGCCGACTCTGAAGCTGCCGCTCCGTCGTGTCAACGTCCGCGACTCCGAAAGGAAGTGAGGTTAATATATACGTTTTTTTTATCTTTCCCTTCACACAATCCATTTCCTTCCGCCCATTTTTTGTATAATGATTATTTATTGTTTCTCTTGTATTCTCGCATTGTCCGTCATCAATAATTTAACCAAACTAATATGACAATCATTCCTTTAATTACAACGTTTTTATTCATAAAGAGATTTGACTCCCCAAGAGTGGCAAGCATACACTGGCGCTATTCGACAATTAAAGGCTTCCGGTAGATACGACGGCTACACTCGAATTCACGTTCAGTACACTCAACAAGCGCATGGGTGAGTTCTCAATTTGTAAACTGATGCATTTTGCGACCAACTTAATCTAATTTGTCTTAAACTTTTTCAGAGGTCAAAATTTTCTCCCGTGGCATCGACGTTTACTCTATGATTTTGAAACTGATATCATAAACTTGACCAATGGCGCTGTACGAGGGATTCCATATTTCGACTCTCACTCTTCATATGTTTGTACTCTTTATTCTCGCCAGAGCATTGAAGTGCTGCGTTCTGACTCTTCTATCTGACGTGATAATGCAGGGTATCTTCGATCCTCAAAGTTCAGTTTATGGTAGATAAAACATTTCCCTCCGGAGTCGCATATGTTTTGAATACTGCTCCTCTAATTCTCTATTTTGTTCTCTCTTACCTTTATCTAGTTGGCAATCCGACTGGCTGTGTAACAGAAGGCCCTTTCGCTGGTTTCATGGCGGTAGACGGACAGTGCGTCACTCGTGCTTACAACGGTGATTTTTCAATTGATTCTTTGATTTGCAAGAAGTTGCAAAAAGTTCTTACTTTCAATATTCACAGCGTCTGTCACTGCCGTCGATCCTCGAGTTATCGCAGCATTGATCCTGGAAAATCAGCCTTTCGCTACATACAGTGACACCTATGAATTCGGGCAGCACGCTGCAGTTCATTCAGCTATCGGTGGTCATATGGCTACATTGACTGGCAGTACGAACGATCCTATGTTCTTTATGCATCATGTATGAGCTTTCTCTCTTCGCTCATTTGTTTAGTTGCTGTTTGTTAAAAGTTTATATCTTTAGGCTCATGTTGATTACATCTGGTACAAACGACAATGGGCTAATCCCCAACAAACCTATTGGGACCTTAACGGTCAACATGGTAAGAAGCTTCCTTCTTTGTTACTATGGTCACTTGATTAGGCATGTGATATCAACCCTTCTCATTCTCGACAGGCGGTCAACCTGTGAATTTGCAATCTCTTATTCCCGGACCCTGGGCTGAAAATAACGGCAGAGGATTTCAGATCAGTGACACTTACTGGACATTATGGTAAAGTCATTTTTGAAACTACCTTGGATCCTTCCATCTTGAATACTGAAACCACTTTCAATTTATTTATAGCTACGATTACCAAGACCCCAGTGGCCGTACCAGACTCAAGAAACGTCAAGCTCCTAGCAACCCTGACATGAAAACTGGACCATTCGGTGATCTCGATCCCAAGAAAATTAAACCCATCACCAAACTACAGGCTACTCAACTTCAGGCTTTCAATATTCCAGAAGACAGGTATAACAAAGCTTATGATTATTTGACAAGCTTAGTGGACAAGTTGAACGGTAGATTAGCAAAAGGAGAAAAAGTTCCTGATTTGATGGATATCAAAAAGAGTGATGAAGTGCCAGAACAGAATGCGCCAGTTGACAAGAATAGTGGTGCGGTTGGTTCAGGGGTAAATAGTATTCAGGCTTTAGTAATGGGATTGCTTGCGTCGGTGATGGTTATGTTTCTGTAGGCTACCTACAATTGATTGCCAGCAGCAGTTATTCAACAATGTTTTCCCGTTACGGTATGACATTCTTCGCCCTTCATTATTCAAAGAACTCTCTATACTTCTCGATATAATATCCTTGATTGGTCCTGTATTCAGATAGAACCGAAATTTTAATAAATTGTAGCTTCATTAATGAATTCGTGTCATGTCCCTAGTAGTTAGTGTTCAGCGTAGATTTGATAGTAACTGTTCACGTGTAACATAAACACTATTGTTCAATACCACAATCTCCATTGTAGTATATCTTATGCTTGCAACAAGATGATATATAAGATTTTTCACATATTATATCGGCCCTTTGCCTCTTCTATCACCTATCACATGCGACTCCAAATGCCGATCCCTACCAGTTCAACCGACAACAAGTCGATGATATCTACAATGTCATCTTAGTGGGTTCAAATCGCAAGAGTGTCACCAAGCTCTCATTCATTTGATGATCACTCAGTTAGCATGATCACAAATCGAAGTCTATAAAGCCGAAATCACAGAATCCATCAAGAGCACGTTGTTAGGTGACATTTGTGATTGTATTTGACTTCGTAAGGAGTGGAGCTCGGCTTCAACTTCAGCTAACAAGGTGCTCTTCATGGATTCTGTAATTTCAACGTTGTAGACTTCAATTTGTGATTTGGCTAACTGAGTGATCATTAAAGGAATGAGAACTTGGTGACACTCTTGCGATTTGAATCCATCGACTCTACATTTTTTGCAAGGAATTCTCAGTCACAAGTTTTTTAGACTCACATTATAAAAAGTTTCAGGCAACATTATACAATTATATAATACAT
Organism: Paraphysoderma sedebokerense; assembly: GCA_025602915.1. Classification (NCBI taxonomy): domain Eukaryota; kingdom Fungi; phylum Blastocladiomycota; class Physodermatomycetes; order Physodermatales; family Physodermataceae; genus Paraphysoderma; species Paraphysoderma sedebokerense. The sequence continues at coordinate 21,621 of JAHLJZ010000116.1, forward strand.
TTTGTTTGATTGATATGACAAATGCAGTTACATTTTATCAAATTCTACAATCATTATGCCCAAATTATGAATATCACCATGCTTTATAAACTTGTATCTTGATCCCGGGTTTTTATCAGATCTATAAACTTATCATAAATGTGTAATTCGAATACCTATTTGAAATCGTGATTAATTGCAACCCGCTGAAAGATGAAACTTTGAGTAACTTACACAATACAATATTTGGCAAACCAAAATTATCGCCCGAAAATGAACTAACCCAATATCCACGAATTTTAGTACATTATCCATCGTTTTCACAATATCATTCTCCTTCGTTCCTTTATTTTCCATGATAAACTTTAATAATGCTTGTTTTTCCGCCACATTTTGAATCAATGGTCCAGCGGTTGAAAACGTCGAAAAAAGAAAGTACAAGTGCATGGCGAGAGTAGCGTAATAGTATATTTTAAAACTACTGAGTCGTTGCTTCACACTTATCGTTATAATCTTTACTTCTGGATAGATTATATCGCAAACATACCTGGTAGATACTCCAAATACCCAAAAATGCAAAAATTCCGGCCGAATGTTCATACAAATACGCAGATAAAATTTGAAAAGCAACATTCCACTGGCTTGTTATTAAAGCTGTGAATAAGTGAGTGATGTGAGTTTAAACATCGATGTTACGCTCATATCATAATTAAATTTGTTATTTTACCTTTCCACGCGACAGACACGGTCTGCGAGAAGGGAGACTAAACATAACAGTTAGTGAATTCAAATAGGTATAAACTTGATGAATGAAATATATAAAGAATATTACTGTAATCAAGGGAATGAGTCTCCATAGCGGGAACAGATATACGCCTCTTTCAAGGACACAGAAAAAGCAACACGTTCTATTTAACTATTTTAGATTGGAAACCAAGGGGAGTGTAGCGTTAGCAGTCACACAGCACAGTTGGGAGATATAAGGTGCACAACTAATTTGAAGGGAGCTACTAACTTATCTCTCAGTTTCAATGAAGATTTACTCATCGGAGACTGCTTTTATTGTGTTATAAATTGGGAGAAGAAGATTTAAAGCTCAGTTGGAAATGACTGCGACTCGCGAATTGGATTGTCCGACAATAACGTTCCCAAATGCAACGCTGATGGTAAAAACGTACTGTCCATGATCATTGTTCATTCTATTTCATATATAAATAATCATCCACAACAAAAATTTATGCAACCGCCAAAAATCCAATCAACCGAGAAGCAAGCCAAACTTAAATACAATAAATACAGATACTTCAATCCCCACACTGAAGTCTGCACGGCATACCAAGAACATTTATAAAATTTGTGATTCTAATTACACGACATCTAATTGAGTAGAAGATAAGAAATGGAACCCCCTGGTGCATAAATTATTGCAGATCACTTCAGTGTACCTTTCCAACGAGTTTCCAGTGCTTCTTCGGTTAAAAAAATCGGTATATGAATGAAAGATTCCTTCCTTGCTTTTTTTTACTATTCCATTTTGATCAAATCAATCAAACTACCTTTAGGTTGTTTCATGTTCTCGGGGAAATAATCTACCAATTTCTCGTATAATTCTGTTCGTGATTTGAAGAATATCTGCTGATGAGATTGCATGCCGGAATCAGTCGAATCTGTTTTTGCAATAAAAAGAAAAAGGAGGGAGGCAAAGGTTGATAAGTTCAAAGACATATTGGTGTATAATAGCTGATGTAAAATGAATTGTTACCTGATTCTTGGTTTTCGGGGCTTACAAATAAACTACTACTCAATGCTCTAAACTTGGCACTCTCCTCCTCATCGGCGTGATTGACAACTTGAATGACGTGAGTTTGCAAATATTTTAATGCTTTGATGGAGTTGGATGAAATCATATTATTGGGTGCTGCAGCTAAACCCGGTACTGACGATGCGTTGGATGACATGGATGAAGAAAGAGATGGAGCGGGCGATGAAAAACACATCTCTCGGAATCGTTGCTTTCGGATTTCAAATTTGATTTGACGGAGGAGATCGGAGGGATGAGGACTAACATCAATGAATGTAAGTGTTAAAATCGTGACCAGAGAACAGCGAAGTGGCAGCGAGGATGAATGGGAAACGAACCGTTGTAAATGTAATTCCCAGAAATCATCCAGACGTAATGATGGATTTCCCGGTTCACCCGGATTGCCACCAAACAAATACTGAACTTTTCGCTTGCAATCAAACACCAACTGATGAGCGAATCGAGGCATGGGTTCTACATCCTTCATTTTATTCCAATAAGTGGGATCAACATTTTCGTTTTGATAAATTCGAATCCATCGATCTTTGTCGTATTTGTAGACCCAAAACGAATTTTTCACTGTTTCTTGAGTGGTAATTTTATCTCTCATGAGTCCCGAGAGGACATATAGCTCGTTCAAGTCGGTATCAATTGTGGCTCGCTGAGTGAACCCTGGCTCAGGTCCACCAAGCTTGGAATAATCTCGAGAGAGTTCAGAGACGGTGTCACTTGGGATGTCGTAAATATAAAAGTCACTGAGATAGTCTTTGTTTCGTTGTCCAGCAAAGATGAAGAGTTGGCGCTCAGCAGAATTGTAAAGCATTGAATGGCCGATACGGGACTTGAGTTGTGTTCCCTCCTGGTTCGTGGTGTCGGACCTTTTGAATGCGTCATCAAACGGTGTTATCGTAACAAAGCTACATTCAGAAGCAACAATAAAATCTTACCTCAGCAGCCTCCAACGATTACTATTCGCATACCAAGCATACAATCCGCTGTAACTATGGGCACTGTTTTCCATCGACACAGTTCGCCCACCGAAAACGTACAAAACCTGACCTTCCGGATCCATGCACATTTGATGATCATAAATTAATTGGGGTCCACCATCGGCAGCTGTGTTTGAACTTATTCGGTACCATTTATGCGAAATGGTGTCATACCGCCAAAAATCGCTATCGAGATTTGTATGAGGGCGTGATTCAACGTCAACATAGCGACCTAAACTGTAAATTTGGTGGCTAGCGGGGTCGTAACAAATTTTGTGACATGATCGTGGCCCTGGTCCGTTTTGCCTATTCAAGAATAGATGCACCCAAAAATAGTTGAAGCAACGAGGTTTGACTACTTGAGAAACAAAAGAAACTTTTACCTTCTGGTGTCCGAGCTCAACAGATTCCACCTTCCATTATTCACATCGTACATCCAAAAATCGCTAAGGTCTTTGGCACCATCCCATCCCCCAAAGAGAAAGATTCTACCACCTTCAGAGTCAATGCACATCTGGTGTCCACCCCTCATGCAAGGAGATTCGCCATCTATTCACATGTCACAATTTCCACGATTAGAATGCGCATTCTTGTATCCGAGTCGAAGAAAAGAGTAATACGACATACTTTCGTCACACGCATACACCCTCCTCCACACGGGTTTGTATTTACATTCCTTCAACCATTCCAAAAATAGACCTCGCTCACACGACGACTCCATCAATTCCTCGGCAGCTTCAAAATTGCCATCAACGACCAATAATTTATGTAAATTAGTGAGCATCGGATCTTCTAATTGCAGTTGCGTAGTTTGTTGAAGTAGGTTGAAGCATGGAATAAGATTACGTTGGCGGAAATGTTTGAGAATCAATCGGATGGATTCAGTTTCGCGATGCTATTGCAGTTACCAAGAAATGTTAATATAACGAAGAGTTCGGTTTGCGAAAGTAAAATAATCCAATAAATAATATGATAAAAAAGACAATCTGATATTTACATTCATATAATCTCTGTATACCCTATCCACCACACCGGCTTCATCGAATCCTTTCAATTCGACGTACCAAATACTGAAATTGAAATTGGCACCCCAAGCCATAAGTGGTACTAACTTTATGTATTGAACCGGAAATATCTGTTTTTATGTTCATCACAATATGGTATCATGATTATTAAGACCGATTCCGTAAAACATATACAATGGTGTGTGATGCCGGGAAAATAGAAACAGGAGGCATTCAGATTTCGTATGTGGTGCCAAATAAGGCAAATCAAAAATCGAATCAACATACGACGCCATTTGCTTTATATTTTAGGGGAAATGTTTCTGCTTCGCTATCATTTCGTAAACCTATTCATTGTAAAGTTGATGAGGGTAAGACACATCAGTACGCATTGATCACACTTGCGTTTTCAACATTTCTCAGCACCTCCCATCACCTACTCGGCAGATCAATAAAGTAGAAAAAAAATAGGATAGAAAGAAAGAGAAAATGTAAAGACAGTAAAGAAAGAACAACCAACCACTATGCAGTAATTCCACCATGTTATCGGTTGACAAACCACCGAACACTTTGAATTCCTTCAAATTACAAACATGGACTATTGTCATTGGGAGTCATGGAGTATGGCAAATTCATGTTAGTTCTCCAATTCTTAAGAAGGGCTGTAAAGCAACGATAGAATAAACGATGATGTAGTAGAAACAACGAATATTACCTTTATGGTACTTTCCAAACGTAATAGTTGCTGTTTTGGAGTTAATGCGATTTCACACAAATAAAAGTTAAGGAAGCAATGTTTTCAAAATTTAAAAGAGATAAATAGTGGCAACATTATTCATTCACACTGAGTTTGAAAGTTTAATGGCTTCAATCAGTCTTTGCTCCCGACGCAACATTCGAGGTTGGACAGGACACCTCCGGAGACAAACATAGCACACACATATACTCAATTCACACAGACGAATCAACAAATCAACGACGTTGTCAGTCAACAAAAAGGATACTCAAGACTCCGACTTTGTCTAACTTAATAGTGACGAATTGCTGCTGGTTGTTGCTACCGCTACTCCAGCGTGAGCCCTGATCGGAGGGTCTATCGACCATAATATTTTTCGGCGAGTAGCCAGCGGAGAAGGAAGACCATGAGTGAATATCATATTTGATGGCATGGGGCGAGTGGGGTAATCTGAATTGCGATGGTGCGGTTGCAGTTGCGGTGGCAGTCGTCGTTGTTAATTTCGGTGACTTGGTGGTGGTGGGCGACGGCGAGGACGGGATGAGCGACGAGAAGAGAGAGTTCATCATGTTGGCTGTTATGAGGATAGCAGTGCTGATGAGAGGACGGCAGAAGAGCACCACCACCGATATAATCTAAGCGAGAATGTATTTTTGTGAATGGGATGATGAGAGAGGGAATTCCCTTTCCTTACGTGTTCCCTGGTCTACGCGTTCCCTCTCGAATGAATTATGTTGAATTATGGCAATTCTGGTGATAAATTTGTATTCAATTGGATTCTATGTACATGTCATCTCTTATGCACTCTGTCGGTATTATCTCCCACAACACACCATCTATCTCTATATGTCTCTGTCGCGAAATCAGACTATTCGACAATCTCCTTCACTTGCTTCTTCATCTCTTCCACTGGAACGCTAGACAGCATTGTGATTGTCTAAATCATACAAAATTCCCCAAATCGGTCAGTCGCTTAATCATTTTGTTCATAGACAACGTATGCCTTTACCTTTTCAACGTTACCAATGACACCTGCCACCATCTGGGTCAACTCATCCACTTGCTTCTTATTCTGAATTAACGATGCCGATAGATCTTTGTTTTGGCTCTCCATCTAAACCTCTATGTTAGCACAAACACATTCACCACACTGATTCTAAATGGCTCAGAGATAGGTACCTTTGCAATCTCAGCTTTGAGTCTTTCAACTTCTTTTTGTTTCATCGGAATAGAACGAGACAACAAAGATTGTTCGGGTGTAATAAATAACCTACGCAATTGATTTGATCCAGTCAGTGTCGTTAGAACTCATGAACTTTCATAACTGCACTAGTAGACCGGTATAACAATCCAAACTGAAACCAAAAAGAATATCAACAGACTTGTTTATGTTTTCTGCATCGGTGTTATCAAAGACTTGATTGTTTTTCTTGGCATCGTCAATCAAATTGTCTAATTCATCCAACTTTTCCGGAAACTTCTTCTTTTCAAGAATTGTCTTGAATTCTTCCTGTTTATTATTTCAGAAAATCAATAGTAATTAGATGTTAGCTAATCAAACACGGCAGTGAAGAACTTGTAAGCATTGATTAAACTCATAGGAATCCGAACAGCATCCATCAAAAGTAAAACCTTCAATGAGGGTCTCAAACTCCTATCATTTCCTATACATGTTACTTTTAGATTTTTCAGATACATCATCAAATTTCTTTCTTTCGTCCTCTCTGAACTCTCAACAAGCAGCATCAGCATCAAAGTCCTGCTTTCCCACGATTCTCACCATCAAATGCAGCTGCACATTTCAACCGAGAATCCCACAAAAAAAAACACAATAATTACCATAGCGCTATTCCTCAAAAAACCAATAAACTGCTCATGAGCACTTTTCAAAGCGTCAGGTTGATCTTGGGAGAGTTGTGGGAACGCCGAAACTAGTTTCTCGTAACTTCAGATCCAAGTATCGTAAATGCGACATATAGCAATAATATGAACGAATTATTCAATGAGAAACAGAAATTGAGAATAATCTGTGAATATCAAGCCTTATAGAAACTAAGGATGCAAACAGAGACTAAAATTATAACGACGAACCTGCAAGTTGACAATGTTTTTTCGAGGGCCGTGTTAAAACTTAGCTGTAATTTCTGGAATCGAGGGCCATGTTGACTCTGAGTAGAATCTGAAGGTTCAGTTGACGATGTGGTAGCATCAACATTATCAGCGGGGATAGACGATAACATTTTGTTTCTTTGCTTTTTGGTTTTGTTAAATATATGCGGTGTCCAGAGGAGGGGAGAAGCAATCGTGGGGTCTCGCGAAATGACCGCGAAGTTGAATCTATATTTCTATTCTCAGTACTAATTCATCTGGCAACTTTATGAAAAGTACCACTCTACACTCTTAACGAAGCTCTTGTTGAATACATTGACTTGAAGTTTATTTTAGTTCACTTCATCCCAATTGTGTGCTAAACATGTGTGTCAATCTTAGCCGCCGCACAAGGCTTGATAACAAGTGCTATTTTGCTCAGAATCTTTATTGCCGTTTGTTTTACAAGACTGTCGTGGTGTGTATGTGTGTGTGTTCATCTTTCCAGTTCCCATTAAACCTAAGAAAAAGTTACAAGATCCACTGTTCGCGCGAAAATCCAAAGGCCACGGCCCGGCGGTTCCAAACGTCAATGATGAATGCTTCAGACCACCGATTCATGCAACAATTCTTTTATATTTTTACATGAAATTCAGACATCCATAATAAACGACAAGTGATAAAAGTTCTCAACTACAGAGAGGTTTCAATGAGTAAGAAACGCCAATTCTTGAAATTCAAAAACCAAGCGCAGGGCTTTCTCGGGTTGACGAAAGAAACTACATCCAAGTCGCATAATACACAATCGACAAGCACCAATTCTAACAGGACAAATGATAATTCTTCTTCTCAGTCTTCAAATTTATCTTCCAATTCAAAATCACATTTGCATTCACATTCACACTCAACGACAAACCCACCACTCACACCATTGGGCTCATTTGATGTTATCGCGAACTCTGAAGAAATTTGTCTTAAAATTATATCATATTTGACTCTCCCACATATCATTCGTTTATCTCAAGTAAACAAATTCTGGGCCCGTATTACAAATGATATCCCAACCCTACGTACTCGAATTACCAAATCATTTCTCATCCCTCCTCAAGTTGTAAAACTACTCACGTCGGGTTCTATACAGTCCGCAGATATCGCAGAGCCAGACAAAAGTCCAGGCAAACTGTCGGCAAAATTGTACTATGAAAATCTGATTAAAGGAGTAACGAAATGGAAAGGCTTGGCGTTAGATTTCGCAACAAATGGATATAAACCTTACCCCATGATGTTCGACATCGAGAAAATCACAAACTTATCGCCCGACGGATTTTATCATTCTGGTGCAGTTTTTTCTGGAATGTGTAACTGGATTTCGTTGAATGACGCGATCACTCAAATTCAGGGCACGTTTGATACTCCTTTAATCGATAACGTGGTGTTATTGGAGAGGAGGGGGAATTTGAAAAGTGAAATCGACAATTACGGATCGGATGAAAATTTAGAGTGCTTTGGCGTTGTACCATCGTCTTGTGTGTCTAATGAGAGTACAGGTCGATCTAGAGTTTCATTGAGTATTGAAAATGACGTGATTCAGTTTGTAAAGTTTACAGAGGTACAGTTGATTCGAGGTGATATGATTGCTATCCCGAATGAGTATTATGGGTTGAGGGTTGGTAGCGTCATCGTGGGAACTTATGATCCCGGTAAGTGAATGCTAATTTAGACCCGCCAATATTTGAATTGATTTTGAATTAGCATTCTAATATCCATTCCGTTCAACAGGTTTCGGACATGAGTATTGCGGAATATTCGCTGCCCAAATGAACGATGCCGTTCATAATCAATTGTATCGGAATCCAACGATTGGGGTTTCGTACTCGGGAACAGGAATATTAGCCAACACAAAAGATCATTCCAGCTATGTTGGCGTCCATTTGAGTTTTAAATTCTGCGACGCAAAAGACGTTCCCAATTATAAGAGATTGAAAAACCATCTCAGTGATATGGTGGACACAACTACTCTAGCTGGAGAAGATTTTGACTCCACCACTGAAGCCACTTCATCCAACCCCAACTCTCTATCAACGCCAATATTGAAGGGTAAATTAACTTTCTTCTACAAGGATTCATTACGCCGAAACAATAGTAAACCTCGTTCTGGATCTTCAAACGTCAAACCGCCCCTCGCGCCAAACCTCGACGAAGGAACTCTCGCCCTTATGAATCAACCAGTTAGCATCCGATTCTACGGTGAACCAACAAAATCGTCTTCTTCTTTCTCTTCCACCTCACCCTTCTCACCCTCACCCAACAGCTCATTGTTAGATCACTTTCAACACACATGGGAGTTAATACCCGATCGTGATAAATTCACGCAACAGCAATTACAATCTAAAAGTGGGTTAATTCATGAATGGTTGAGGCTATGGTTTCCATTAATCGATAAAATTGAAGTAAAGTTGATGGGGAGAGTCGCAGTTGGGTTATGGAAGAATCCAGTGTTGAGTGTTTTCGCTGTACCATTGTATGAAGATTAATAAAAGGAATAATCATGGATGACTGAAACGATTGCAATTTTGGGACTCAAGACGTGAGCCAAGCAAATTGTAGAATATAGTATGTACATCTCATGTCAGATATTATGTTGAGAATTGATTAAATGACTCATAAATTAGAGTTGTCAACATAGTAACAATCATGCTTCATCATACTAGTCAATGTCCTTACGTAAAAGGGTACAATGTCCGAATTCAACCATTGGCTTATTTTATTGGATCGAGGGCGACAACAACACGTTTAGGAACTTTTCAGAATTTGTTGGTTATCTTTAATATTTGATTCACCCGTGCACTCGAGGCTCAGAAATGAGTCATGATGACATTCCATTGAACGCTTACGAAAGATCGCGCAAACTTTAATCTAGATCTCAGGGGGTATGGTGGAATTGCAAATACAAAATTCTGAACGAGATCATTTGACCCGGCCTATCAACGTGTGGGAGGATGACGAAATATTATGTTTGGACTCCTTGGAGCGGGCAAATTAGTGCAACAGTTGTAATGAATTAAGAGGTCATTCTTTGTAACAGAGTTTTGTCGCCACCGGAAACATTTTGCTTTGAGTTGTAACGTTTTGCGGGGGAGATTATGGGATGAATCGCTCGGCCGTTGTATTTTTTCCATCACGAAGCGGAGGACAATAGACTGGGACAGGGGAGGTCGCACAAGACCGAGTCTCCTCAGTCTCACATCGGGTTTTAGAACAAAGCAGCGGACCTCAAAGGATGGCGCCAAGGGTTTCATCGGAGTGATGGGTGCTCTATGGGATCCAGGGAGGGGTCATGCGGGACAAGGGATGTGCTCTGTCAAGGTGTGAGGAGCGGGAATTGTCGTTGGATTGTGTCTGAGTTTCCAGTCAGCGTGGATGCGTGGAAGTCGCCAACCGTACACGACAACGCCCACGCTCCGTTGAACGCGCACATAAGACCTCCCGTTGCCGCCCTAATTTGCAAAATTTGCATTCCATCTGCATTCTGCTCGCCCTCTCTGCTTTGCGAAGTTTCTGCTTTCCCTTGTGGCCCTCCATCGCTTGCTCCGTCTTCACTGCCGTGGCCCCAAAAAAAGATAATCTCCCTCCCACACTTTCTTTGCTATTTCGCCAACCCCACTTATCCGTACTAGTCTGATATCCATGTCGTCCTGGTCAGAAACCTTCGCTTTAGACGTCCCTCAAACCAGTATGTTTCTTTAATGAATTCTTTGCTTGATTGTGTTTGGTCTTGGCCTTCTTTGCGCGGCCTTGGCTCCCCTCGCCGATCTTCCGCGGCTATGTATGTAAATACCATCTGATAAAAGTTCGCTAACGTTCATGCAAATGTTCAATCTTGGTGTCACCGATTGCCCTTGCAACGTTCAGAAGCTAAACGCAGAAATTACTCTAATGATGAAGAGAGAAGACTCAGTCACAATGAAATGGAGAGGTTTGTACTTTTCCACTCTTGTGCAACCCTTTTGAACTTTAAATTTTTTTTTCGTTTTGCTGATCATGATTGTTTTGTTGACACTTCGTACCACTTACATCAAATTAGAAACCGTCGAGCGGATCTCCATGGTCGGGTAATGTCGCTGGCTTCCGTCATTCCTGCCTTATCAAACAACCCTCGTCCTTCTCGCAATCAAGTCTTGACGGCTTCAAAATCATATATTCTCCTTCTCCGCAATCGCATGACTCGACGTGATGAATACTTGCGCAAAATGAAAACTGCCATCGTCGAATTACATGACCAACTTAATGAACTGAGGAAACAAGCAGGTCAACCTGCCGAAGAGTTTAACAAGGAAGAATACTTTGCCGAACTCGACAAAGAAATGGAATCCAACAATGATTTCCCGGCCGGAACGGATTTCAAAGTTGGATCCTATGATGCAGGTTGGTATTTCTACCTTGTGCACTCCACAGGAATCATCTCTCTGATGTTGGTCTAATCATTTTTTGTGCGTTTGTAGCGAGAGAACGATATTTGTCTCTTAACCTTCCTGGGTCTCCCCTCACCCCTGGTGTTCCTTCCCCCCTCTATATCAACGAATTTGCATTTCCCAATACTCCTACTAGCACTTTATTCTCGCCAACTTTCCCGCAACAACATCATGTTGGTTCCCCCGTCGTTGGGTCTCTACCCACTACCCCAATCACCCCCATGTGCCCCACCCCCATGATGCAACATCAAAACCCTGCTGCTCAGGCTATGACTGGACTCCCCAACGCGGCCATGGATAGCATCACTGTTGACTTCAATCAAATGGTCTCTATGAATCCATCGTCGGTGGGTGCCATCCAACAGCAAATAAGATCGCAATATCAGCAGGCACAACAAGTCTCTTCAATGGCCCAGCTTCAACAAGCTCAAATGGCAAATATGCAACAGCAACAATTGCAGCAAGCCCAACAGCAGCAATTTGTTTCTGCTGCTCATAACCAACCCCAGGGATCTATTCCCAATCCCTCGGTACCCATCTCCATCGGATATCAATCACCTTCCTATCCTTCTCCTCCAGTTCAATTCCAAAACGTGTCTCAACAGCACCAACAACTTTCCACTTCCGCCCCTCAAATCGGCTCCATTTACTCTTCATCCATGCCCAACAGTTCGTCTTCCCTTTCCATCGTCACCAATATGAGCGGCAACACCGCTTCCAATGGCATGAACGCTGCTTCCCCTCCTTCGCCTCCATTATCCCGCGCGGTATCTCCCCAAGTACCTAACGGAATGGACGACAAGAAGGGCATGTATGTCAATATTGGCAACGGTGGTAACGGTATGATGAACAATGTCAACTTGGGATTGTACTTGAACCAAGAAACAGCTGGTGCAATGGTGATGTAAACTGGTATTATGTCTGTTATGTGGCTGGATGTAAATTGGTGTATAATGTCTTGTTTCTCTTCAACTGTTTACCTGTCGTTTCGTCTCTTCGCTTTTACATAGAATCTATCATAATTAGAAAACTTGTGTTATTGAAATCTTTTATTTCAGGTTTTTTTCGCCGCACCATGTAATATTTTGAAATTTTGTTAGTAGACTTTATTGGTGACGTCCGCGGAGAAAAAATAGATTTGTAATTAATAACTTTCTCAGTAATAAATGACACTAAGTGCTGCTGTTAGTATCTTCATCTCTTATCTAACGTCCTGGTGCCTCGTTTGTTCTCGATCTTTGGTGCGACCTTCAGTAACTTGCAAGTCATGCCACCTTGCTTGACATCGATATCAACAGACACGTGATACTGTAAACAATGATTGCCACTTTCTATAGCAATCATAGATATACCTAGGATTCACTTAATTGACTAATTTATTACTAAATATATAGTCATGTGGATTGTCAAAGACATAAGCGAAAGCGCAAAATCAGAAAAACCGCAAAGTGCGGCCACTTCTAAGAATCTAAAACGTTCAAAGAACCAGAAATCCAAGAAACGATTGAACCCTGCTTCTCAATCCTCCGATTCTCAACCGTCCAAAAAGACCAAATTTAATCCCAAACCGAAATCAAAGAAACCCAACCTCCCAAAGTCTATATCAAATGAGAACAAATCAATCGACGATTTAAAAGTTGATGACATTGATTCATGGGGCTGGAATCAGATTGATTGTCCTGACGGGATATTTTCGTCTGCCGCACCCGACGATTTTGGTGGAGGATTTATCTGTTTGGAAGAAATTGATGGCGTAGATGTAGAGTATGTGGGTGGGAGTAATGAAGGAAAACTTATCAAGTTTAAGGTGTGTTCCCTTAACTACCCACATTCGTGAATGATGGGATTCCGGTATTTTGACATACCGATTTATTGACACTATTGAATTATGATCTTATTTATAGAAATCTGGAAACGGTAAAGCAAAGTCAAAGAAACAGGCTAAACCAGCTACACCGTATGAACCGTTACCAATTGAACAGTTTAAAGATTTTGTTCATGTCGATTCTATACTTGAAGATGATGATCCTTCTGTCATCAATCGAGCTATTAAGCAGTCAAAAGTAGATGAAAGTGATGATATTTCTGCCGACGATGTTTCTGGATTCGAAAATACAGAAGACGAAGAAAGTGACTATAACGAGAACGAGGTTGATATTGATGATTTAGAGGATATAGATGTTGATAATGAGAACCAAGAATCTCAGTTGGCAAATGACATGCCAGGGGTACAAGAGGAGAATGATTCCGAAGAAAAGTCTAGTGTCGTACCAAATTTTGTTCAAGAACGACCATCAATATCGTTACCGAATGTGTCGGACTTCCCGGAAGTCTCCGCTTGGGTTGATCTGCTTCCAAAGATTCATCCACTACTTCTGAAAGCCATTCATGAACTGAAATTTGAAAAGCCGACTAACATTCAGTCGAAAAGTTTACCAGAGTCAGTGATCAATGGAAGAGATATTGTTGGAGCAGCTGAAACGGTAGATAGATTATTTACTTTATCTCAAGGGATGGCGCTTTATGCTAATGATACCATCGTTTATTCTAGGGTTCTGGAAAGACGTTGGCATTTGGACTTCCTATACTTCAGCATTTGACTGAAGCACCGATACTTTCACCAAGGCGTCTCACTGCGCTTATCCTTTCTCCTACTCGCGAACTCGCGCTACAAATCAACAAACATTTGGAATGCCTCGCTTCGCCATTTTCACATTCACATTCTTTAAACCGTATACATATCGTTCCTTTAGTCGGTGGGCTGTCAGAATTCAAACAAACAAGACTGTTAAGTGGAAATGTTGACATTATTGTGGCTACCCCGGGTCGTTTGTGGGAAATGATCGAATCTGGAACGGTCAAGCGAGAATGGTTGAAGGATTTGAGATTTTTGGTTCTGGACGAAGCGGATAGCATGTTGCAAAATGGGAAGTTTAAAGAACTAGAAGCGATTCTAAGTTGCGTTAGTTTGAACAGAAAGTATGGGATTTACTCCTATCTGAGTACATTCTGTTTTCTGAGTTTTCTAACATGGTACTTGTTTAATAGAGATACGTATGAATGGGACGATAAGTTCTCGGTATTCGATCAACAAAGGCACGTTAAAGCAAAAGGTACAGAATATTCACAGAGTAATAAACTTAGCATTTAGAATTTTCGCTGACACTGTTTGGTCAGTACGAAGGCAGACCTTTATTTTTTCCGCTACTCTACCGGCTGCTATATCGCCGAATGACAGGTCCCGAAAGAAAATTAAAAATTCACTACAAGCTCTGTTCCGACGTATTGAATTTGCTGATCCGACGGGTTCCCCGCTCATCGTCGATGTCACATCACAATCCAAAGTCGCCTCTCAACTTGTCGAGTCAAGGATTGATTGTATGGCAGAAGAAAAAGATGTGTACTTGTACTATCTTCTCTTACGATATCCCGGCCGAACATTAGTCTTCGTGAACAGTATCTCCTCTCTCCGTCGATTATTACCTATATTTTCAAATCTTAACCTTCCGGTTTACGGTCTCCACGCACAAATGCAACAAAGACAGCGATTAAAAAATCTTGATCGATTCGCTAATAGTGACACTTGTATTCTTATTGCCTCCGATGTAGCTAGTAGAGGTCTTGACGTCCGTAATGTTCAACATGTTATTCACTATCAAGTTCCAAAAACAAAAGAAGGTTATGTTCATCGAAGTGGTCGTACGGCGAGAGCAAATCAAGAGGGTATCAGTATTATGTTAGTGAGTCCACCTGAAGTTACGGCTTATAAAAAAATATGTTATGGATTGGGTAAACTTGATGGGTTGGATGAATTTCCGGTCGAAAGAGGTTACAATTCCGAGTTGAAGAAACGATTGAAATTAGCTCAAGAGATTGACCAAGAACAACATCAAACTCAAAAGGTATATCTGCCGGTGTCATCCGTTTGTAGTCTTGTTCAATACTAACGATTTGATTCGCTCTATCCAAATCAGTCAACATTCGAGAACAACTGGCTGTCCCAAACAGCGGAAGCGTTAGATATCGATATCGACCCCGATTTTCTTGATGCCTCCACCCTAGCTAAACTAAATTCAACATCATCAAAGTCACAGGAAAAAGCTACAAAAGCTCGAGTCAATCAGTTGAAAGATGAGTTGAATCAGTTGCTTAAGAAACCAGTGGTACCGAAGGGACTTAGCATGAAGTATTTAACGAATAATATAAAGGAAGGATTAGTTAGTGTCATTAATGAAGGTTTGTTCGTTATTGTGATTCGGTGAAATGCGTTCATTCTGTATTTACTAAATTCGTGTTTCACATCTATAGGTAAAAATACAGTGATGGCGACGGAAGGGAATATTGATGCAATCGACGAAGTCAGGCAAAAGAAGAAAGGAAAAAAGTCAAATTAAAGATTCGCATCATAACTCCAGCGTCAATTGAAACTGTGTTATGCTAGATAGAGGGGCTTTGCTTGCACAAATATTTTGAGATGACTGCACAACATTAAAAATAGGTTAGGACTTACACAGCAAATTAGATGTATGCTGTAGTTTCGTTTATTCTTCAACCAATACCTCTAATAAGACTACAAATACAAAATCTTTATATATATAAACCCTAATCCCGGATAATGCATCTGATTATATTTTAAGTATTCGACTGTTCAGATTCGTCATCCCCTTCAAGCAGGCTAAGGTAGAAATTGAGTTCATAAGTTTCTTTAGCGCAAGATTCAGAATGAGACAAGAGAAGTGGAAAGAAGTTCCAATATTAATATTTACCTGTACTGTTTCATAAGGGTACATTCCCCACCATTCTCCAAATCGATGTTATATTGGTAAAAATTCCCTTGTGACGTTACAACCATCACTTGGGGTCCGGAACTGAGATTAAATAGTTGGTCAGAGATATTGAGTTTGTATCAACGGTAAAACACCCGACTTACTTGCTTAACGCCACCAAACTCTGCACTCCTGTTCCGCAGGGTAACTTTAAAAATGCAAAATCACGGGCAGGTTCCAACATCTCATTCACAAATTCTGGTAAATATTGGTTAATGCTGCCTCTCCTTGCCAATAAGGATCCAATGGCGCCTGTCGTACTCTTCAGTAGAGTCGACGTGGCTGACGATATCGAGCCCGACGTAGTGGACGGAGGTACGGAAGTGGTGGCGGTTGGTGAAGAAGAAATGATCGGTGGAGTTAGAGACGAAGAAGAGCCTGTTCTTTGCGGAGCAAAGTCAATCGGAGAAGAGACGGCTGAACCGGAAACAGCGCCGGATTGTTGGCTTTGAGATTGGGAAGACTGTGGATGTTGATGAGATAGCTTGAAGATGTGGACTGTTTCAGTCTCGCTGGAGCAAGCCAATAATGTATTTGCGAGGTTGAAATTCAATGAAAATATTCGCGCAGGATAAGTTCCCCTTCGGAATTGGAAAAGCTTTGTACCATCTGGCACGGAGAAAACTCTAACTAAAGTTCCCTTTTCCCCCGCGGTGGCCAACATCGAGCCATTTGAGGAGAAGGCTAAACAAGAGACCGGATTTTTATGGGCTTGAATGATTGTGAGAGGATTCAGGGACAAAGCGTCAAATATTAAAATGTCGCCGGATGAAGTAGAATGCGGGGAGGTCGGTGATGTTGGAGTATGAATCGGAGCAGACGGTGGGGCGGTTGGGTATGCGAGATAACACTCGTCGCTAGATGGGGATAGAGCACACACAGCTGCAAGGTTTGAACAAAGAGTTATCAGTAAGAATACATTGCAACATGTCACAAAGAATACGAACGAACCAGACGGGTTGAAAGCTGTTTCAATGGTATGAACGAGTTTCATATTTGAGATGTCGTAAACATATATCTGATTCTCAAGGACCGCAATCAACCGCCGCCTATTCAGTCTAACTGCCAGAACTGTTGTCGGGAACGTCAGTTCGCAAATCGTGGATTGCCTCTATTTCGAATATACGGTATGAGCACGATAAATTAAGATACTGACTAGAGATAAATTCAATGGACGGATTCATACAATACCTTTGTATTGCATATTTGCAGTCTGCGAGGAGAGAAGGCAGGTTGTTCTCCGCCGCCAACCAAGGCCACTAAACTTGTACAGAACAACATTTCGACTATCCTTCGACCACCGTCATCTAGAGAGAGTTGAACCGAGAAGTCAGTTTTAGTCACTCAATGAAGTGAATGCCTGAAAAAGAACCTCGAGGTACGAACATTTGGAATAACATTTCCCAAACGGATCACAGTTATATATCTTAAATCCTCGTTTCGTGCCTACAGATATACAGCTATTCAAAACGAAACCAAAGAAAGCGTAAGCATTTGACCGGCCGTATTCATCCGGGAGCAGTGTGTAGCGTTTCAAAGTAAAAGGGAATACCTGAAATCCTGGTTAAAGTTTGCGAATAGCAGGTCATTCGATGACTTTCCACCCAAATTCATATTTAAATCAACGAAGTATATTAATTCAAATCCTAGTAGATGTCGTATCAGAACGAGCGCACTGTCAGTAGCCGCCAGGTGACCGGCCCAAATGACAGTCACGTGTTTCATTGCTTACAGTCACGTGCGGTCACGTGTTATTAAGACGCGACAAGAATTCGTTCCTTCACTCATGCTTGGACATATGCTTGCCGGATTGAATATTTTATCGATTGTATTCACGAATGAGAGTTTCTATCAAGTTGCAAGACTTTTCGGGTTCCATTTCCCATGGCATTCCTCCAGAGCAGCAGGACACAGCAACGTCATCGATTCCCCGATCATCAATCTACTCTTCGCCAGTCACTAATAGATCCAGGAAGAAATCCCCTAAAAACCACCAAGATGTTGGATCGCATCCTAAGCTGGAACCATTGCGGATTCGTGCTGCAGATAATGCATTCACCGCAGTCGAAACCGTGGATGTGGATGATAGCAAATCAAATCAAGGATGGAACTTGAATCTGTGCTCTACAATTGATAAGATAAAGGCTATCTGGAAATTTTTCGCCGTCATGAGTGATGCAGAGAAACAATTCTTGTTGCGAGGTTTATTGAAGCGATGCGATCCCAAACAACTAGACTATCTCCGTGAAGAATTGAAGTTACAGTCGACGACGAAGGTAAGTTTAATTTATGAACAACTCTGGTACTGTAAAACGGCTTACAATTTAATTAGAATAAAACCGATGGATTGATTCATAAAGCACATGGCAACATTTGTCGAAAAAGCAGCTGTAAATGTCAAATTGCAAACTTGATCCCAGAGTCAGCTTCAGTCTACTCAACCCCCATCATAAATGCAGAACATCCTTTTCATCGAATTCACAAGGCAAATCCCACGTTGTTGACGAAATTACTCAATCGAACAGATACGACTGAATCGACTCTGAAACAGCATGGTGATCATATTGCATACAAGAATGCAAATGAATTTCTAATTGTCCGATGTCAGAAATTGCAGGCAATCATCGAATGTATCAACAATCTAGCAAGGGAAAGAATCCCTTCCGAACCGTTGGAAACACTGCTATTTATGTTCAAAGACATTTTGAAAGCCAATTTTTGCACGTTATACAGTATCGACGGAGTCAATGCGACGGTGCATATTAGCAACTTATTCAAGTTCGACACCACATTCCCGTTTACCGATGTGTTGGGGTATTCTTCACTCTCTAGGGGCAGTCTTGCCAACCGATTCAACCAAAAATCCGCCGATAATACTGCTCATTATCTGTCAGAGCACTATGCAGATGTTCACCCAGATGTCAGATGTTTTATTTCATGCCCTATCCTATCTGAGGGTGGGAAACTTGTGGCTGTAGTAGAATTTATTAACACGATTGAAGAAAAATCAAATTTTGATGCTGAAGATGAATTTATTCTTCGTCTGACAAGTTCACTCTGGAACCTGTTCATCAAACATATTCCAGAAGAGACTAATAATCACCGAAAATCTCAGAAATTCAAGGATGTGTTCCTTCAAATCGCTGAAATATGCAACGCTAATGTTAATTTTGCTGACCTGGTGGATAGAATAGTGGCGATTGCGAGAATCTTGGTCCCAGCCGAAAAAGCAGCTGTTTCTATTTCAGACAGCAACAGAAACGAGCCGTGGGCATTAGACTCAAAGTCAGGAAGAGTACGGCTCCCCAAGGAGCGAGGATTCACCATGAATACTACTGAAGGTACAAGCAGAATATCTCAATGCGTAAATACTTTCCTGAAAATCAACATATCTTTATTGTGTAGCACATCAGGATGGAAAGGAGGGAGGTTTTAAAACGGATGACCACAAAGATTTAATTACCCGGAATATTATCTCTGTCAAACTGAAGGATTCTTCAGGCAACACTATCGGAGACTTACAATTGACGAATGTAAGATTTTCACCGATTCTGTACCATTACAAGTTTCTAGTTTAGATGTCATGTTTATCTTTCCTAGAAATTACCCGAAACAAAAGGCTTTACATTGGCGGATGAAGAGACACTTTCTGCCTTCGGCTGTTTAGGTACTTTATGTCTTTTCCAAGACGAATTACTTTGTGCTCATTCGTGTATGTTCAGCTGGTAGCATCCTCGAGAAGACATTGAAATTGAAGAATTGCGATCAATCTATCAAGAAATATGCAGATTTCAGTTCCACTGTTCATTCGATTTTAAATTCGACAGATGCTGCAATACTTGTGTTTGATCAGGACGGCACCTTGGTATTAACTAATTCACCTTGATCGCTATAGCAAATCTAAAGCTAATTACCTAACGTTCTAAAGGATACTTCATATAATGTCCACCAACTGTGTCTCCGTTATCATTCCTTCCCTCTAAAAATGACGTATAATGACTTAATCGGTCGCCAAAATGAGCTTTTCCTACAACACGCCGAGCAAGTGCACTCCCACGCAACGACTAAACCGATCTCTAACCCGACATATCGTTGGAAGTTACCAGATGAAACGTTGCTAATAATAGATTATCATGTCGCCAGGTTAGATCAAGGCAACGGTTTTGTCATTACTATTCGAAAGGTTGACAGTGAACGGCGTCTCAAAGAAAATTTGGCAAGGTGATACTCGACGAAAGCCAAACTGTGCCAGCGTTCTCAGCCGAAAAATGTTCTCACAATTCATTGCTCTCTAGATATTTTTCATCTTTACTTGGAAATCGAATATTGAGTTCTCCGTCTTTAATTGGAGGGTCATGCAGCAGGGGGAGTGTTCTACGAGTGAACCTCCAGAAATGTAGCAATACAGTTTTCTCAGAAGTCAGAAATGTTATTACCTCATTGCTCACAATGATCTACAGTTTTCTCTTTAGTACAGACTTTGCGGCCTGCCCAAGTGATTGAGCAACTCTCTGCATACTCGTCGGCGGTTTCTACTGCTGTGAAAAGACACAATGGATACATCTATTCAGCATCGAGGTATAGTAACTATCAGATTCGGTGAAATCCCTGTCTGACTACATGGCTTTTCGAATATAATCTAGCGAAGTCATAGTGGCAGTTTTCGGAATCCCGATATCGGAGAATGATGACACATTATGTGCCATACGGTGCGCCTTGGAAATACGATCTCTGCTGACTACTATGAAAATGGAACATCATGCAGAAGGCAAGACAGGGTTAGACTTCAACTTGGCTGTGACGACCGGTATGTGCGTATCGGGATTCATGGCCACAAATGAAGATCAACCTGAGGAGTGGGTTGTCGTCGGAGGTAAGGCTATCGAATATTTGCTCTATTTTCTTTAGCCTCTAGTGTTTTCTCTATAAATAGTCTCATACTAAGCCTGTTTATCTGCTGCAGAGCCTTTCATGCAAGCCACCCATCTTGATCATTTTGCACGCTTATATAACGCACCGCTGATAATTGATCAGCCAACAATGGAATTAGTGAGAGCCCATTTTGATTGTCGCGAAATTGATAAAGTATATTTGAAATCTCCGACACAAGTCGATGACAATGTCTTGCCATCCACGGTGGATCAAAGCCATCGGTCCGCGGTAACTGCTCTGAAATTAAATAAGGAGTTCAATGTCTCTTTAATTTATGATGTTATCGCTCCCTCAAGCGGTATTTCATCTCAAAGTTCCGGAAACTTTGAACGAAAACCATACATATGTTATGAACTCGGCCTCTCAGAGTATCGCGTTAGAAATTGGGATGCGGCGTTAGCTTATTTCAGAAAGTGCAATAGTTATTTGAATAATGACGGACCTGCGACTTTAATGATTAAGAGATGTAAAGCTGCCATCGAAAAAGAAGTTGCAATTGGAGACGATTGGAATGGGATTTGGCCAATAGAGTCGTATCATCATTTCTAAGATTTAGTTTAGAATATAATAATGGCAGATCTAGCTATTCAAGGTCTATAGTTTGTAGAAATGCAAATAAACCTATTATGTACGGTACACGAATTTATTCAAATATCGCGATTCAAACGCGATAACTGCATCGCAAAGAGCAAATTACATGTGCTTACTAAATCTGATTAAATATTTTCTGTCAGCGCAAATGATTCAGACTGAAACATTCCTGCAAAGCCATTTCTTCCTCCTCATTATCATCACACCAGACTTTCACAAATCTCGCCACGTCAGGCACTGATTTCAAAGTCGTCTTGATTTCACTGTATCGTGAATTCCGAGGAACAGTAAATGAAATCACCACTTTAGGGAATATCAAATGTCGCTCTCGATGCGACCTCTTCGAGACAGTACATCCACCACTTGAGGAAGCATCTGCATTCAAACACGACGCAATCCGTTTGGCGGCATACTCAATTAGCAAACGGTTGACGGAACACAGAGGATTTCTCACCTCTACATATCCTAATCCGTTGTTAGACTCCAAACAAGCAATAATACTACTTTCGCTAACCCACATATCCATCAGTTTGACTACTTCCAAGTGACGACAATATCCAAGGCATCTCGATAATGCGGATTCAGATACAACGCAGCCATTCAGCACTAATTTTCTCAGCATAGGTATTTGAGCAACCTGTTCGAACACTGTACTACTCAACTCCCATAGTCCTGAAAACTTGATACAGTTAACTACACTAGCTGGCTTTGTCATGTCTGCCAAAATCTCGTTGAAGTTGATGAGGCCCGAGTCGGAATAGGAGAATGATTCAAGTCGGGGGATAAGAAGTTGTATTGAAGGATATAGATTTTCAGTGATTTGATTCACCGAAATATTCTTAACAGATGGAAGCGTACAGAGGAGAAATTGAAGTGTAGAATCGTTGCAATGGCGGAGGTACTGTAGTGATAACGATATGATGGATTCGGAAAAAGCGAAATCTGGAGACCAGTCTCGAGTGTTTGTAAATGACCAAAACAAGTTTTCTGATCTTTCAAAACCTTTTGACAATACATTTGGGATTTCAAATCGATGAAAATGAAACCCACACAACGTTAACTTTCGTAACTTTTCAAACTTCAAAACTTTTGTCCACATCTCATAAGTCATACTCCCCGTTTCTATCATTGTGCTGTCGAGACACAGTCGCTCTAAACTGCTGTTACAATACAATTGAAATTTGTCCAACACCTCACCCAGCCGATCATAATCTAAAAACAAGTCTTTCAAACTCAATTGTTTAATTTCGGCCTTGGATGGGCACTGATACGTTGTTTCGAATGCGAACGGGTCGATAAATCGTAATTTAAGTCTGCTCAGTAGTGGTAGTTTGAGCACTTTTGGGATTAGAGCCGTCACTTGTCTTGCTAAATCTACTTCCTGAATTCCACTCGACAAAGTGTACGGAATCGGGTCGAAATGCAAAACTACTAAATTGATAAACTCTTCCACGGCGTGATGTAAAAATGGGATGACTATTTCAACTAAACCCGAGTATGATATTGATGCATCAATGATCAGTTCCCTGACGCTCCGTGTGTAGATGGTGGAATCACGAGCGGCTCTGAGAGACGATTGAAGCCGACAAATGGAGCGAATTATTGATTCAGACTGCGATTTTTTAAGAACAGCAACGGATGAGAGTTGGATGCGAGACCATAAAATCGGAATGGAAATATGGAACGATTTTTGGTTGACTGAGGCACAGGAAATAAGGTCTCTTCGGCAAAGGTTAGAATAGACGAGACCAAGAATTTCGTTCGGCAATCCGAATAGAGACGAAGATGGGTTGCTGTTATCCATCGCAGTATCCGATACACTGTGAATATTCGAGAATCCTGCGGGGTAAAAACAACACCTAGGCGGAGTAGATTTTAACAAATGGAGGTATGTTTTTGTGATACCATTACGTGATGTCATTATGGTGGTAAGTCGATCTATCATTGTATCATCAAAATCGAATGCTTCGATCTGGACTTTTCGTTTGCTGAAGTGACAACTCTTCCATCTAAATCTGCTTGCATATTGAAGAATCAAGGCTAATAATCATTGACAACGAAAAAGAGGTAGGCGGGATGAAAAACTTGCCCGCCTTCTAGATTGAGTTATCATACGGAGCCTTTGGTATTCTGTTACCATTGATGGACAGACACAAGAATTTTTTGCCTAGTATTGATGTGAATGTGGATGTTTGCAACAAAGGTTTTACTGTTTGATGGGGTTTGGATATCATGATTGTCCGGAAGAACGGATTTTTTAAATTGTGCGGACGTCACTTGTCCATGTCTTCGCGCCTGCTCATAATACCAACCTAGAAACCGACATTCGCACATATATTTTGTCATCAATCATTTAGAGCACAATACTGCAATGGATTTAATGGAAATAGCCACCCGTTACCAACCATCCCGAGGGTACTACCTTGACGACTCGGACGATGTCGATTATACCACCGAATCACCCTCGGCCCAACTGATCGACCCAACTACACAAGCCAAATTTAGCTTCAGCACTGCAGCGTCGAAACCCATTCATTGTGATGTTCTCATAATTGGGTTCGACGTTGCTAGTGTGTACTTAAACGAGGTGGCAAGAGACAACGAGAACTGTAAAGTTATTGGCCACATAGAGGTGGAAAGTGTCAAGGTCCGTCTTGCTATTTCTTTTGGGTTTTCTGTTGTATTCGAAGAATACATAATGCTGTTTTCATATGACGATTGATGAAGGAAATACCGAAGCATTCTTTGGTATCCGAGATGCTGATGCTGTCTTGGTACATCCATGGGCCATTTTTTCTAACGACCTTGCGTTACTATCTCTATGCTTACGTGCCCACACCAGCCCTACGACATTCCAAGCAGCTTCTCAAAATCTACACATTCGTTATCGATTTCTTCTTTGCCGTCTTCCCAAAATCAAGAGATGATGAATACAGTGATTTTACCCGTTGTCGCTCAGAATATCGCCCCTGAACGTGCGGTTGCAATTGTCCAATCCCTGTTTGAAAATATTATTCCCCAAAAGTGCGATGACTTTGATTTTTAAGATCTCAGATTCACAAGTGACTGATTAAACTGCCCTTTGCTCACTTTTTCGACATTACGTGGTTGCCAATGTAATAGAGTAATCGTTCTGAGCGCTCTTCCTTTGTCCGATTTGAAGATTACATCGGACGATATCGATAAAATAGAAACTTGCAATCTTTTCCAATTAGTTTCAGGGAATGCTAAACCATATGTAAGTCTATACTTGTCTCTTTCAAACTCTCAATCGTTATTTGCTACTGTTATTCTTTGCCGAGCCTAACCTAACGTGTTTGATACAACCAGCCGTCCTATCCGATTCTTCCAGCTCCAAACTTTGTAGATTCCCTTGTCGGTGCGATTCTTTCACACGTATGTGTTCTGCCAAGTTTTAGCTTTACTTTCCTCCCTATTAACCAAAGAGTTCTCAATCTCTTCCATTCACCGATTTACATAAGTGTGAAATGTTTTCAATAACCGCCAATGCATTTTTCATGATGCTTCCAACGGAATTCGGTTCTGTTCAGTACAGGCCTACAACTCTTGCGTCCCTCCGTCAATTGCTTAAACAAACACAGCTGGAGGATATAGTTCTTCCGGAAGAAAAAAATGACATGATAATACAAGACACATACAAGTTAGTATTGGGTAAAAGTATGGAAACTAGTTTGGGGAATCCATTGTATCTATAAGTTTTGGCGATGTATTAAATGAAACGGGTTAAAGCAACAGAACTGAAAATCATAGTTTTATGTAATTTGTGGCATTCATTCCAACCTCGTTAAACGGGTATATTACAAACTCAGAATACAGACAACAACAGGAATCAAGAGACAGCTATGTAGACTAGACGAAGATAAATTTACAAATCAGGTAAATAAACATAATTGACGGTTTTAAAAAAATTTTGGTCTGATTTATAAATTTATTCGACGAATTTTAGTTCGAGTCTGTGAGCAGTACATTCGGAATATCATGGTACAAGTACTATTTCACATGAAAAACCAAAAACGGTGGTTAGGATTTCAATAATTCGATGGTGAATAAATAAATATGGTGAAGATAGTAAGGAGACACTCACGTTTCGGTATAACCCTCCCTTTTTCATTTCCAGAAAACACTTCATCTGAATTTCTTTCTGGAACCATACATTGTGTAAATCTGATTTTTGTGGAATATACTTTTGCACGATACGTCGTACGATAGACCATGCTTTTGTCGCGGATTCTGGGTGGTGTAGATGTGTGGATGGGGGGTTAGAAAGTGGAGGGGAAGCGTATAAATCAAGAGCTCGAATGAGACGGTGAAGGTGGGAGTGGATGGTGGTATGATGGGATTTGAGGTAAACCTGTGTATTTATGTCACGTATAGAAATAAATTGGTCAGTTTAGGATAAACGGATCGTATTAAGGAAAGGGAAAGGGAAAGGGAAAGAAATATTGACCTCTTCGATATTATCCGTCACGATACAACTGCCGTTCAAGACGTTGACTAATTTGAATCCCAACTCTTGGTTTGATTCCACCGTGGACCGATGGATCCTTACGCCTCCAAAATCTCGAACGATGAAACCAAGTATCGAGTAGCCGTTGAACGATGGTGTATCGGAAGACAAAGAGGAAGTAGGTGCGACACGAAGAATCATATTTTGACTGTGACTTTCGAATGCAAAACCGCAATGCAGGAGTGGTGGAATAATGGCGTTTAATAGGTGAGTTGCGTAGCTATCGGTCGTGACAAAAGTAATTAAATATTCCAAGACTAGGGTTAGTGATTTTGAAAGGATCGATGTAAAGAACAAGATGGTAACTGTCATCGCATACCATTCAAGAAACTCTAGTTTCTTTTCCACAGTATCCAAGCCAAACAAGTTTACCACTCTTGCCGCGTCGGTATCCATACCTTCAACACCTACCGCCCGTTCTACCAAGGCCGCACACACAATGTTCTGTTCACCCTCGATTCGTTCATTTTTGACTAGCTGCTGATCAAACGTTACACCTTGAAATTCAGGGTCTGTCCGGAAAATACATCCCGCTACTTTAACTTGTTCCCCCACAATTGGTGTAGGTAGAATACCAACCGACGCAATTTCTTTTGTTACCTTCAACGGTTTCGTTGTTGCCACCGATTTTGTAAATACCGCCGACTCTGAATTCGCCATTGAAATTACAAAATCTACAGAACGAGAAGAACAATACTGTATGACTTTTTCTGCCAACTCTGATATGATGGGTCCATTGTGAACGCTGTAATGACTAATGGTTCTTAAAGCAGATGTGGTGACTACACTCAACGATAATTTTAAATGGTATCCCTTCAGCACATCAGATATGGGGGAAACAGTTCGTAAACTCGCTTGTGGTAATGCAGGAATTTGATTTTGAAGGGTATAAAACTGGATATTGAGAAACTCGCAAAGGGATTGGATCGGTTTTTGTTGAGTGGAGTGGTAAGGAAGGAGAATGTGGGTCTGTGGTAGATCTATTTTGAGCGTTTTGATTAGATGGGGGTGAATGTGGGTGAGGTAGGTACCGTGAGCGTGAACGGAGGACGAAGGAAGAATGCAGAATCGAATAAAAGTATGGTATGCGAGAGTTTTCGGGATGTCAGTGGGTAATAGAGGGTGCATTGGTAACCGAGTTCGATGCATCTTTTGATAGATAATAAATATGAATGAATGTTCCTTCAAATCAATAGAACGAATTAAAAAGGCCAAACCGGATGACTTCCATGACCTTCAATCAGACTTTGCTCCCATTCCCATGACGATGACTCAATAGTAGGCTCCATATTTCTAAACCTGTAGAGCTCCGCTATTTCAATAACAAACATAATTCAATGTTAAAATACCATTGGTGCACCATATAAGGAAAGAAGCAAGTACCTTGATTTTCCACAGAACTTTGCAACTCTGTGGCAATCTTCTCGGACATTTCATGATTCCAGTCACACCATTTAGCTACCATTCCTATAATACCCACCGGAGCCAAACATTCTCTCAAACCAGGCAACATATGTTCATTGGTTTCAACAGTTCTCTCTCCATTGCCAATGTACGAATTTTGTACCGAACCGTTACAACCGTTCTGTTTCCCGCCATTTGCATGACCAAGGTGTACCCCATCTTTTTTATCGAAATTCGAGGCTCCATCCCCGCCGAAATGGTACACCGTTGAAATAAAGTCTTCCGGATCGATATACTTTATCTTTTGAACCGTTTCTATACCATTCCTCGTTTCCACCTCAACGTTATCAAAATACGGTAAACTTTTCAACGGAACCAACAGTCCTTCCGTTACTTCACCATTTTTTGTTTTTGTCCCCTGTATGCCATTTATTTTTTCATCCGCATGGAAACAAACGACCCAAAATGAATAGTCAAATTCATGTAGAATTTCGTCAAGTTGGTTTAATTGAGTCGAGTTGAGGAATGAAGATTTTAGCAAGTAACCATGAATAATTCCTTCATTGATGAGTGCGGCTATCAATCGTCTCGTCGTTGCGAATTGTGCTTTTCGGTTAGCCAAGTCGGAGTTTGATGTCAGAGATAAAGTGTGGGTTGTTGCATTCGTTTTACTAACAGTTGGCGTTAATAGTTGCGGTGTAGGGAGCGGGGCCATTTGCGGTGTCTTATTCAATGTCAAAGAAGGGAATTTAAGATAACTATATATGTAATTCCTGGAAAATTCAACGTTGACTTGTACAGATTAAAAATATTGCGAAAACGTTTGAAGAAAGCCAGTTCGATAAGTCAGCTATTGTCTGTTGGCAGTCACGGCGACAATCGTGATTCGCGCGTTAAATTAAACACATTTTCGGTCCCTCGAATGTGGATTTGGAAGGAGGCGAGGAATTCCGATCAAGGACGTTGGCTATTAATTATATTACTATTGGTCAAAGTGTGTATGTTTGCGACTCATCTCTGTATTGAGTGGTAAACTTTCATGTATGTCCCTCTTATGTATTTGTCAGGTTATTGTCTGAAAAATTTACATACATACATATTTGCTCTATATCCTACCCTACAGTTGGAAAGTCCAAATCAACTATAATTTACAAAAAGTTCAATAGTAGATAGAAGGAAAATTGTAGTGAAATAATTTAAGTTCTGGCGGCTGCGCTCAACAAAATAGAACTCTGAATTAATTCGTGTCCTCTACCCAACAAGACCACCTCCAACTTGCAAATTCAATACCTCTTCTTCGTTTAGGGGTACTTCTTGCTTTAGTTTCTCTTTTCCTTTTCCCTTTGTGAGATCATTCTCTGTGATATCAAACCAAAAACCTTCATCTCTTGTGCCATTAGCCGACGCTTTCATGGCGGGTCCGTCTTTGCTCACCTGGCCCATCACAAAGTGTTCTCGACACACACTGACGTACGTGTTTCCAATTTCAACCGAGGCACCTGTCGTTGTGACAGTGCCGGACTGTGAGACTCGGAGGTTCATGGTTGCCTTGCCTGATGCGGATTGGTTGTATCGGGAGAGGAGGATGCATTGATACCGAAAATGAGAATAAGTACGCATCATGTTAATCAGCCATAACGAGAATGGTATGATGATCGCAACAGATACTCACGGCCACAGTGACAAATTGTTTTTATCTCTACCAACTCATCCGCCAACGCCAGCAACAATGCACTGCCTGGGAACGGGTTACCCTGAAAATCAGTTCGCAACCCATAGCACAATATCGGGATATGAAAGTCGTGGAGGATGTGAAGAAGCTGATGAATCTGTGGGGAATGTAGAAATTGGGCTTCGTCGACTGTTTTCGTTTGGTGTCGTTAGATACGCGGTCAATCAGGCACTTGAAAGTAGTGAGGTCTTGCAGCGATGATACATACTTAAGAAACAAGCATACTTCTCGCCTGATTCAATCTGAGTTTTAATGTGTTGGTAGAAATCAAAATTTGCGTCGAATGTGACGGCGTCACTTTGCAATCCGATTCTCGATGTAATCTTGCCGACTCCATATCGGTCGTCAATAACAGGACACTGAATTCAGGTAGTCGTTTGTATAGAGGATTTATCATCGAACGTCGTAGTGTTAGCATATATGCAGAACTACAGACATGAAAGAGTAGTTAAATACAAACAAATAACAAAACATTCATCCCCCGTTCCTGGTAATTGAATGCGCTCTGTAACAATGTCGTCGATTTACCGGCATTCATGGCTGGTAGGTACGAAGTGTTCATATTGTATGACAAGGTAGGATATGAATAATTTAATATAAATTTCATCAACCAAACATCAAGGATAGCTTGTCGGCATACCACTGTAGTAAAAGTATAATTTAGCTCCGCCCCTGATCCGGGTAGACAGATGTAGGGTGGCATTCGGCGGTAACTCGATCGATAAATCTGTAGTCCGTTTTCGTATTGATGCAGCATGCAATCACATATTTATTGCATTTCAGGGTAAATGTATTGTAAATAGCGGAAATAACAGTAGAAATTTTGATGTCAGGTTCTGTTTACAATCTCGCGGAGTTGGTGCAAGTAAACACGTCGCCAACCGTGTGTATCAACAACCTATTCACGTTGCATGATAGCATATATTTGCAAAAGTCAAAGACTTACCGGCATTCAATATTTTCCCATTGTACGACAACACAAGACTGTCCTCCTCTATGCGATAGCCTGAGTATGTGTGATCGGGAGTAACAGGGACAAATGGCAAGTCGACGTGCAATTGAAGATTTGGAGGGGAGAGTGTAGGAGGTTTTGAAACAGTCAGCATGCACTCAGAGCGAGATGGTTGGGGGAATGAAAGACGAGGCAAAGGAAGAGAGTACCGTGTCTCTGAATCCAGGCGAGTTTGATGGAAGCGGGGAGTGTGTGCGAAGGGAGGTTTAGGCAGGCGGTTCTGTTGGCAAAGTCTCTGACAAAGACCTGCATTGTGCGTAGAGTGTGAGTATCCAGATAAGAGGGAGTGAGTTGGGTGTGTGAGACTAAAGAGGGAATGTGCGGTTTTATTTAATATTAATTAAGCGTAGTAGTGGAACTGTAGAGGAACTCCGAGGACGCGTGACAAGTGTAGGTTGCCTCTTTGCCACTTTGCCTAGTTGCCAGTTGCCAGTTGCCAGTTGCCAGTTGCCTAGTTGCCGGCTGATCTCCCCCTGCAGTCAGACAGCCGGTATATCTTCGCAGACCAAGAGAACGATATACGTGGGGTCATATGCATTTTGTGTCGGTGAGTAGGCACAACAACAGTGGAATTCGAATCACGTTGCAAACTCTCCATGTATTTCATTATACAGACGAAACCTTTGGCGCTAAAAGCATAACCCGGGCAGCCAACCAGCTTTCAATCTCATTTTCACCATTTCAATGTTCAAGACAACTCGCGGAGAATAACCTACAAGAAATAACTAAGTACAGGGAGATATTCACGAAAGCCGAGAATAATAGCGGTATTCCAGCTTCGCTTCTTGCAGCAATTGCCTCTAGAGAGAGTCATGTCGGCACTTTTGGTTTGGACGGGAACGGATGGAGTACTATGAAGGGCAATAAAGGGTGCGGGATGATGCAGGTATGGGTTGATTAATCGGTTCAGTTGCCAGTTGCCAGTTAGTATCATTCAAAATTAAGTGTCGTTCAGATCGATAAATCCGCACATAGTATCGTGGAGCAGAATGGACGGAATTCCCTTGACCACGTAATTCAAGCGGCGCACATACTGAAGAATTTCCTCGATCAAATCAAAAAGAAACCACCTTGTCGAACCTGGAATGCCTCGGACCAACTTCGTGGAGCCGTAGCAGCGTATAATTTTGGCGTAGCCAATGTCCAGAGCATTGAAAAGTTGGACGAAGGTACATCTCCAGGCGGGAGGGAGAGGAAAGAAATGGGAGATTATTCAGCAGATGTAATAGTGCGAGCATCTGTTATTCAGGAGAAGGTATTTCCAAAAGTACTTTGAGGATGGGTACAGGGCATCTCAACTTTCTTTGACTGCGAAATGATACGAATAAAAGCTTCGTGTTCATTCAAACCCTCGATTTAAATTTATGGGCTTTGCCAAGGGCCTTAAAGAATGGTGGTAGGAAGGAATGTGCGAGTTCTTGCGACACCGACTAAACTCTGGCGCTAAAGTCCAGTAGTCCGTTAGTAGTTATCTATGTCAAGTTCTAGCAGTCAGGTCAGAGACTTGATTCGCAGTTGCATCAGAATTATTCATATATGATATGGGTGATCTAAATACATTGTACATTTGCAAAGAATCTTTCTGTAAGCAATCTTCTTGGTATAATATCCTGCAACCATCCATAGTTGGACGCAACAAGAAGCCGGCCTTCCTGCGAACGTTGTAAAGTCAACATTTAGCCTCCATGATGAAGCTGAATTCCGAATTGCATATTATTGCTTCATCTGATGGCATTGCAACAAGTAGCCTATTCCGCAGTCCAGTGACCACTGAGTCTTAATTTAATCCCACTCCATATATCCCGCCAGAGTCAGGAAACAGCACGTCCATCGTCATCATTGTCGGTCTGACTTTTAGACTCTTGCTCATCCAGCTGACTCTTTTCCCTCTCCGTTCCATTCCCTCTCTCTCTTGTCGCACAAACTCACTCTCACACTCACCACTCACATCTCCACTCACATCTCCACTATCCCCTCCCACTATAAATGGCCTCCACCTCATCTCCCGCCTGGAGGCTCCTCCCGCTGCGGCCTCACCAACCCCCCACGCTCGCTCTGCCCTTCTTTGTCCTCCTCGTCTCATACTTCTCTGACACACTCTCCGCCCGCAACTCCCCGCTCCCAGACATCCTCTCGCTCAGCTCTAAACACAACCCTCTGAACCAATACTTTGTCAAAATCGGATGGTTTTGGACAACTGTCTTGCTCGTCCCTTTTCTACTCTACACCAGTTTCTCCCCATCCCCAACTTCTCCTGAATCATCGTCCGCTTCACCCTTAACCAACCGGCCCCAGGCAAAATGGATGAATGCCGCGAAAGGACTGCTGCGATATTTGCTCGCAACCCTGTATTGGTTCTGCCTCACTCAGTGGTTTGTTGGCGGCATCCCCATCCTGGACCGTCTGTACCTCCTCTCCGGCGGCGCTTGCAACGGCATCTCCCAATCCTACTCAGAGACCCGAGTGTCTGAAAACCTCACTGTCGGCAACACAATCACGATCAGTAGCTATCAGTGTAAAAAACAAGGAGGGAAATGGGAAGGCGGACACGATGTCAGCGGACATTGTTTATTATTATTACATTCCGTGTTGGTTCTACGAGAAGAGATTGTCCTATTCATACAAAAGAGATCAAGGAACAGGAAACGCATAGCCGGTGCCAACAAAAATGGCAATGGGGACCCCAACGGTTACCACAAGAAAAATGATGACGCCAAAGGAGGTAAAAAAGGACACGACGACGAAGGAGATGATTATTTCTCGCAACCATTCACCGATGCCAATCCAAATCGAAATCGTGGATTGAAAAAATTTCAAACCCCCCTGGTGAATCCGGTGGAACAAATCTTTATTTACCTCATGAATGGGCTGTGTCTGCTTTGGATCTTTATGTTGTTCACCACATCACTCTATTTTCATAATTTCTTTGAAAAGTTGAACGGATCGTTGGCCGCTTTATTGTATTGGTATATCGCTTATGTACAGGTATTCCCAAGATTACGATTATGGTGATCGTTCTTTGATTTTAATATTGGTTCGAATAAGCTTAACTATAATCAAAGGTCGAACCGGGTGGTTCATGTTAATGGCAAAAAGTAATATTGATTTGTAGAGAAAGCAGTGTCCTGGTTTTTTTGTTTTCTTGCATAAAGCATGTACAATTTGCTGTACTGTTACTGCTGTTCTGTAGCTGTATAATATATGATTTTGTTATTATATGCCGTTGTAATGATGAATCTTAAATAATAGTCTTGTACGCTGTCGTGATTTAAGAAAACCAGTTCGTCTTTCGCGGGACCTCGTCTTCACCACCAACTCTAATCATCCTTTCACCGTTATCTCATCTCCTTTACTCTAATTGCTAAACTAATGGTGGTCGATTTTACCTCTGACTCTTCGGTACAATTTTCTCTTATCATCCTCTCATTTCCGGTTCTTTCCTCCATCAACAACTGACATTTCTGATATTCTTTGGACCAACAACTCTTTATCAAAACTTGATTCCTATCATTTAGAGTCATATAGCAATCTACCTCGAGCAATTACCTCAACAAACGTTTACCCGACTATTTAATCAACCTTCAACATGTTTGGCTGTGTACAGGTATCATTCGTTCCTCCTCAAACCGTATTTGACGTTCAAATTAGATCAAGTAATTCAGTGTCGTCGTCGCTGAATTACCTGAATCAAGTTTCCAGTATATTCATATACAAAAGACTATCATAAATTAATTTAATCTATTGATTTCCTTTTTTAATTTTCCTCCCGATCCACCATGGCGCTTTACAACGACTAAAAATTCAATTTTGCGCTGGACCGCCGTTACCAGACTCCTCCCTTCCCTTGCCAAACAAATTATCATGAGATTATTATACATTCAGCACCCGATTTCAGAATCAGATTTAAGTAGCTGGTGTTACAAAGAACATCTACTGTACGTTCTTCCATCAGTTTTCTTCCGCCCCTCGACTCTGAATTTTGGATTTGACGTGTTTTCATTTTCACTTTTTGAACTGGTCGGATTCTCGAATGGAATTGGTTACATCAATTGGCGGAAATAGAAAACAAAAAGAGTCGTTGCTAAAGTTGAAGAAATTGTATATATTGTTTGCGAAAAATGGGTTTTGGCATCTCAATGAAACGTTTAGAGTCGGCTTTAGGAATGCCTTGACTGGAAGGTATCTGGCATTGTTGTTTTTAATACTATTTATACTGATAATTCTAGCTTTGAACGTTGTCGTATTGGAATTATTTGACTAATGCAACTTTTTAACTTCTTTAGTGGAAATCACAACAGTTTCGGGCTCCTAGCACACACTTCAGCAAAGACAAATATAGAAGTCGATATCCCGTTTTTGGATCGGTACGCTACTGAACAATGGGAGGTTTGTCTATATCTTTTCTTTTTGAGGATAATACTGTATGTAGGATTAAATTAACGAGCCTATTTAATATTGGCGGTGTAGAGTATATTGCATTATATGGTTGGAACTTCGGTAAAGAGGCCACCCAATGCTGTGCTGAATTTGCTGCAGAGGAGTGGATTAATGGCTGTTGAGTACGTTTTCTTTGTTCCTTCTTCCGTACTCGCACTTTTTTCACTGATCCAATTTATGGCTCTGTATCTGTTATTCATGCACCATATTGACAATTTTGGAAAACAACAGTTCTAACCGTCCGAGTATAGAGAAAATGAAAATCAGTAGTAAAGGTTTTCAGTTTCTGTTGCAAGATGTGAATACACAAGTCTGGGCGTTACTGTTGCAGTATATAGAAATGGCCGGGGTCCGTCTCATCTTTTCTCACTGAGCGCCTTCTTTTTCTGTTTCTTTTTGACTGATATTTATGGATTCGATTATATGATGAATTTTCGTACTGATGATCGATATCGAATTCAGGATTTACATATGGATTTAGTGGAAGTGCTGAATTTCTTTTTTCAGTTGAGTAGTTTGGAACTGGGCTGTGTAAGTTAAATCCCTTTTGATTTTGCTCCTTCCTCTTGAATTTTATAAAGCACGGCATGGAAAGGATTGACAATACCGTATCTAATAGGCGTACTCGGTGGAAACTCTAACGGAAACTCAGTTGATCATGTTGGAAGATTTGCGTGCATTTGGTATAGTTTATCAAAGAAAGGTACATTATTTCATCCTTTTGTTTTCTTTGACTGTATACTGCCATTCCAATGAGAATATTTACGACCGGCACGACAGAAAAAATCCAAAAAATATTATCCTACTCGTCTCGCTACGACTTTAACCACTGGTGGCTCTGCTACGCTGACGACTTCCGTTCAGTCCGTTGCAGCTGATCCTGGTAGATCAGAAGACAAAGAAAAAGGATTTATTCTGTTAGAAACCAATTACAGGCTCTATGCTTACACAGGTAACCTAATCCTTCGAGATCTTGCGTTCTAATCCTTCAAACAGTTGCCTCCTCATCCCTCCGCTCACTTGATCAAGTTCACTCATGCTTTATTTATTAAGATTCCCCGCTCCAGATTGCCATATTATCGTTATTTTCTCACATGAAAGCCCGATTTCCTAATATGGTGATGGCCATCTTGACCCGGGATAGTGTCCATAACGCCTTGAAGAGTGGAATTTCGGCGGATCAGGTTTGAACCCTTTAATACTCTCAAATATATGCTTGCTTCAGTACACTCCCTCGTTAACAGTCATCATTTTTTGATTCAATGTCTCTTTGTATAGATTGTATCGTATCTTTACGCACATGCTCATCCGAATATGAGGAAACAAAATCCAGTGTTGCCGTTAACTGTTGTTGATCAAATTCGATTATGGGAGGTAGAAAGGAACCGTCTCAAATTCAACGAAGGTTCATTATCCTTTTCTTTGCTTCCTTTGCGCCTTTTCTTTCACCCATGTTATTCGGCTTCTGCTTATTCACCGTGTTTCCTAAAAACTACAGGTTACCTTTACTCTCAATTCCTGAAACAATCAGATTTCGAAATAACGTTAGACTACGCCCAAAAAATAAACGTGATAAAATGGTTTGATAAGAAGAAACGGATGTTTGTGGTGAGTGATGAAGGACATTCGAGTGTTAAAGAGTTTATCAAGAGGAGGATGGAAGCTAAGAAGGCTGAAAAAATGGAAAGAGAAAAAACAAAATAGAATTATCTTGACGGTTGACCGTTGATTTTATTTCCGTGCTTGTTGGATCATTCTTTGACACTGATCGCAACTCATAAGCATCGTTGCGTTCAAGCTGAAAATAACCAACAATAGGCAAATCGGTACCCACAAATACCCGCCCATAAAAAATAATAACCAAGCCGTTCAACCCGAAGTTGACAGGCTTGATGCACTCATTGTACTATCTTGCAGGTCAAACTACGGAGTCAGGTCTGATCTGCGCTACCGGCTAGTTATCAATCAAAGGAGATCAAAGGGATTGTACCCTGATTTCCGGTGTCCGTTGACTCCGTTCCTTTCCTGAAGCTTGGCTGGAAGTACAATAGGGAACTGATAATACCCATATACAGTTTCATATGCCCACGAACGACGCCAACCCGACGCCCTGTTCGAACTGTCATTTTCTTCGCGCGACACCTCATGCTTGTGAAATAGAGGACAATAAAGGGGTGTATGAATAATAAACAGGCAATTGAAATGGCGCCAAGACCCGGTGTCATGTTTTTTTTTCTTTACATTCAGTTCAAACTGTTTTGTTGTTGTTGTGTTCGCAGAGATTCGGTTCACGGTAGAAGAGAAATAAAATAGAGACGGAATTTGAATCCGGAAGTGAAAACTCATCAAGGTTAGTTGATTCGTTTAATTCTAAACCGTAACTGCTACGAATAAACTCATTTTTACATAAGCAGTGTTTATACCAAAATGCCGGATCTTACTTTCAACTTACAATTTGGCGGAATCGACTTTGGACCGATCTTGCTCAAGATATTCGCTCTATCATTATGTCAAGTTTTCAGATACACTTGGAACCGACTTTGGCGTGACAGACTCAAATCGACATGTAACCTAGCAGAAGATATTCCTCGGCATTGGCTTTTCCGTAAACAAACAACCAAATGGCTCAGATTCGCAATCGTTCTTACCGTAATTATGCACTCAGTTGAAACTATTCTTAACGTCGTCGCTCCGAGAGATATTGTTGTGCTAAGAAATCCTGACTTTTCTCCTGAATGGAGACGAAACGGAAGTTCATTGGAAACTGACGCAATGAAGTGTTTACCAGATAATACATTTACCGTCGAACCACCGTCGCCTGCTCGCTCTACGGCTATCACGATCTCGCTAGATCCTAAGCTGGGTATATCCATACTAATGCCAGGAGGTCGCAAATTGCCTTTAAGAGAGCGTCTTATAACTTACTATTATGCTCATGTCGAGACTCCCGATGATAAATTCAAGCATTCGATTTTCGCTGCTAGAATCATGAGCGTTTTCACTTTCAGACCAAGAACCCCGCAAGATGTATGCTCAGATAACACTGTTCTGGGCGATGGTAAAAACCGGACTATTTGTAGCGACACAACAGTAGCATTCTTCGACGTCACGTACACCGAGATAAGTTACGGCAGTTTAGATGTGGCACCAGTTAAGGAATGCGATTCGTACAATAACAAAATCAAAAATTGTTTCATGGTCGGTCAAGTCTTGGATGGTTTCGGAACGTCAGGTGATTCGTTTGCTCATGCCAATGCCGCGATGTCAGCGGTTGCTGGCAAATGTTACACCATCAAAGAAACTCTAAGCTTCCACCCTTTATTTTGGGGGTTCATTTTATTATTCGCCGTCCTGGCATTCGGGTCTTCATTCTCCTCAGGAATAAACCGACTATATGATAAACGAGCAACCGAGTTGCTACTTGATGCTTTTTGTCCTACCGACACCCCGAAAACCCCTCCTCACGACCTTCACTTGTCTTTCGTCGTCAAGAATGATCATATGTACCCTTCGATCAATGGACGGATCGCCGTAGCCTCAGAGGCTAATGATTGCGAAACTCTTGTATCCGCTGAGGGGTTGAGTAAATATCAGAGTCATGTTTAATATTATTATATCTGTTTGATATTCTCGTTACTGTTTAATTGAGTTTTGATGAAAATTCTCATTTCCTCATACTGGGATTTATATTTCTTCATATTCATGTAACAATATTTTTGTTAATAAACGTTACGCGCTATTAGAAAAACTTAAACAGTTATGTTTTCATTTTACTCGAGTACCAATTATGTCCATGATCATCTATCTGAGAACACTTGCTTCTTCTGCGCATTTGTATTTTTATTCAGATTGATGTGACTACATTTATAGATAATAATATCTAAGTACAATGTGATGTTTGTACTGGCTTTATCACTCAGATAACGCTTTCACCGCCAGTGTTACAGCACTAAACTCAATGTTCACGAATCTAGGTTGATCAAATTCACATCGCACACGGGTTGAAATTTAGTGCGATTTCGAATTCTGTCGTATATGCAACTCTAGAGGAATAACACTTCATGTCGCGTAATTGAAAAAAATTTAAGCATTTTCTAACTAATCAGTATGTAAAATCAAAGTACATCGCCACACCTACAGCGCCTACATTGTGGCATTGTCATATACTACATTTTCGAAACCTTTTTATAAATTTCAAAACTTCCTCTGCTCTACGGTGCTACCAAAGCCATTACAACGGGAACAGAACTTGGACTCCGCTGGCAAAATTAACCTTAAACTTTGAAGACAATATTGTTAGAAAAAGAGTTACAATTTGAAAATCTGGATTCTCGATTACAATAGCACAGAGCCCCAGACACACGATTGGAACTGGAAGAGGGTGTTGCTCGTAACTCTTAAACCGAAAACACAGAAGCCACGCGTCATTAGGCTTCCGTCCAATTCTGCAACATCCATCTTCCTTTGTTGCAGGGGAACTTTTCCAACCGACCAATCTTCAACCTTCTTTCACGGCCTCCATTGGATCTACAATTCTACATGGCTGCGATTTTTCTCAAGCTCCCTTTGCGGCTTTTCGAAAGAATCAAAAACCATTGTTGACACTAACGGCTTTCTCAGCAAAGTAAACATATGTACAAAGCAACAATGTCACCAGGTACGGATTGTATTGTCTCATTGCACTTCTACCGTATCTAATTTACACCTTACGCAGGGTCCCCCAAGCATTTGATGTTTTGCCAAGCTCATGAGGGAATGGGCAATAATACCTACTCCGAATACTATAATATGTTGCTATCGAGCAATGCAATCCTCGGCGTAGCCAGCTATAATTTAAATGAGGTGGACGAGTCTCAGTTACCTTCTGAGGTTGATCTTGATGATTATAGCGACTTGGATTTGTCGGAGTATCTTTCACATACTGTTATAGCTATTCAGCATATGGAAGTCGAGGCTTGTCGAATTTGTAGTGTTGACACCGTTTTTTCACACTCGCCGAACTCTAATAGCTCTTTATATTGCTGTTCTTATCTCTCAAAAACTCCAACCAGAAAACTCAATGGACTTTGAGAATTACTTGGCGCAACTGGAAACGTATGCTATGGAATCTGAAGGTAAGGGCGAAGGATTACGGAGGTTGCAAAATTATTGTCAAGATATCGCAGAAAGAGTGTATAGTGTATCTTCGTGGGTTCTACCGACGTCGGATTAGGTTCGTTTTGTTGGATGTAAGGAAAGGGTATCAATTCATGTATCATTCAAGTTTGTTGGAAATGGTGTCGATAAGCAAAAACTATTTAACACCCGAAATTGTATGAACATTACTTACTGTTGGTATGATACATTAGCTTTGGCATTATAAGCAGGCCGAGCGGGCCAAACTATCATTACTTACTCGATGTGCTGTTCAGAAAAACAATTAGAATGCCTTCTCCATTTTCACAGGGCAGACTATTCCGACTACACCCTGTGCGTTTCGCCAAAACAATCTGATGGTTCAACGTAGTCGATGCGCTGATGTATCTGCTTCACTTTTAATGATTACTTGTTAGTTCATGACGGCAAATCACTTCATACTCTTCCCCGTGTATGCCTCCGCAAGCACCCAAAATTATCTGTACAACAGTCATTAAGAATTTCGCTTGCTCGTACACTCTATTGATTCTAGCCTTCGCAACCTTAAGATATCGCACTTGCCCTAATGCCACAAAATAAGGTGATATAAGTGGAGGTCTCGCTCGACCATCCGGGGTTCGTGAAGTTATCAACAAATTCATGATGAACCGGTAATCTTTCTCCTGCTGCAATCGCACAGCAATCAAGTTATAATAGATTTTATATTTATCATCCAAACCCAGGAAACCGTTTGATTATTGGAGGAATAGATTTCCTGTATACTCAACTGGATGACATGTGCCCTTTTGTGACCGTTGAATTAGAATACTCAAAAATATTATAAGCAGAGAATTGTCAGCACATTTATACGAACTTTCTCAGCAGCATGTAGTGAGCTCAATTTTAGATAAGCTGAGCTGAGGTTCTCTGTTCGACATCCGGGCAGTCCATTCTACGTTCAACGTAACCTATTATGCAATTTTCATTTCTATAAGTATTTCATTTGGTAATAACAACACCCGAGAATTCTTTGAATATAATTCGACATTCTTTTTTGTTTTCATTTAGAACGGATCAACGTAATTAATCATATATGAGGTGGCGCATCCACATTGAAGGAAGCAGCTGAACTTGCGCGTCGTCTTGCTGATTTCTTTTTTTCCTTCCTTCTTTCCGTCACACTCAATTCTTCGAGTTCGAAGAATTATCACTGAGTTCAGTATGTTTGGCTCTTACTTACTGTATAAGCATAACGTTCGGTTTCTTCTGTTGGGCTTACCGTAGCTGAATGCACACTCTATCTTCGCAGCCGCCATAGGCAAGGAGTTCTTTCCATTTCGGTGTTTTAAAAAGACGATTCGATGGATTTTCGCCTTACATTTTCTCGACGGATAAAGGAGCCCGAGGTTTCCGCAGCCGATAAATTATAGCCAGTGATTATGTAAACATGAATTCTGGACTTTCACTGTCTGTTAAAATAGAAGCACAAAGAATTTCCGTGATGGGTATCAAGACTGTTTATTGTTTCTTCACTCAATATCAGACGGCATTTATAGTGGTTGGAATTCTACTAACCCACTCTTCAAGCATCAAGACTCAAGAGTAGCTTGACGTCGACCGTATCTAAAGAGAATACATATTCTAGTTTGAAGGGTTTTATCAAGTAAGTTCACTGATTTTTGTAATGATGCATTTCAAAAAGAGCAATATTAACTTCCCCACCATTGACGTCATACAGCATAATCGTTTACTTGCACTACACAATTGCACATTAGGGCATAAATCCTGCGGATTATCATCGGTCGCTAACTGTTAATGTGGATGAAAGCAGTTCTCTTCGTTCCCCTTTCACTGGCCGAAGGCATAACATCAGCGAACAGTACATGTTCAATGGTCAATTTTGCTATTTTCATATCATTGGAAATTCATTCTCAAAGGATGCAAACCCGCAGAATGACAGTAAAGGGGCTGAAGTGGTGCAGAACAGCGGTAAGGGGATTCAGAACAACATCTAGGGGCTATTGGCCAATGGGAAGTAGAACAACGGTAAGGGGTTTCAAAACAACAGTAAAGGGGCTAATGGGGAAGCAGAACAACAGTAAGGGGGCTAATTGGAAATTAGAACAACGGTAAGGGGATTCAGAACAACAGTAAGGGGATTCAGAAAACAGTAAGGGGATTCAGAACAACAGTAAGGGGATTCAGAACAACAGTAAGGGGATTCAGAACAACAGTAAAGGCACAATTATGCGTCCTCTGTGGGGCAGACCAATCCGTTTTGCAGATGACAGCATTCTTTATATATAAAGATCAGATATCTAGAACTGCCTGGTCATGCAACAGCCAGAAGCAGAGTCTTACAATTTTAGTGGCTAATTCAAGTTTTTAACTCCTTTTCTTCAATATGTCCGTCCTTGCTACTGGGTCGTTACCTGAAATAGCTGGAGCCACCGGTTTTTTAACTGGAGTTGGCGTGGTCCTAGCCGCTTCTATTATGACATCGCCGCAATTACGAACATTCCAAAACAAAATGGTTTACCATTGCCTTATAATTGGGCCAATAGCATGCTTGGTATACCTATTCACAGGCTTGCACGCCTGGTCACAAGTGCAATTCACTCCGGAAGTGTTGTTCATCATTAGTTTATCCTGGACAGCATCATCATTTTGTGTGTCCGTTATTTTATCTGAGCGTACCATCCCCTTACTGAATCTTAAACGGAAACTGTCAAGCGGCAAAATCAAAATAGTGGAGCTGGTTATTCCGATTATTCTGAGTATACCTCAACTGATCAGTCTTGGCTATCAACTCGCTTATTTGCCATCGTTCGCGCCTCAATTCATCTGGGACTCGGCTATTCCATTTTTGGGGATTCTGTGCTCATGCTCGGCTGATTTGGGTCTCAGCGTTCTTTTCCTTCACATCCTCGTGAAAAACAGGAATAAATCAACCATTCTTGAAGTTTTCAAAGAGAACAAGCGTGGGGTTCTCATGCTTACACTTGCATTTTTTTTGGCTTTGACAAAGATTACTGAATCCTTGGTTACCGGTTTCATCATCCCAAAATTATCCAATTACAGGCCTTGGTGGTTTATTGGGGCTTTCACTTACATCACGCCTCTTATTCATTTATTAGCTTTTGATAACTACATATATTTAACTAAAATAGCTTCAAGAGAAATTTTGAAGCAATCAATCACAACTCACGGAACGTCTCCTCAAATCGCGACCAGCAAGAAAACCACCACAACTCAAAATCCTTAGACTTATTATCTTTGCGGGCTGTAAATTATTGCAAACAAGCCTACGGCTACTTTATATTTGTGAATATTTCATTGGACTAGTTATGTGAAATCTTTAATTCAAAAATTGTAATCATATTATTATTAATTACTTTACGCCAAACTCCTGCCTGAAATTGGGTGTGTAGGCTAGTTGTATGTAAAGGAAAAGCATCGCACACATAAAAACAACTTTTTGAAGTTTAAATTATAATTCCACTCCTTCTACTGAGCACCATATTACTACAGTCTACACCGGTTGTTACTGTTACAAATTTACAATTCAACAGTTATCTACAGCCCTACGGATATAACGTGCCCCATTCCAGTAACTCATGCCAACCTTACAACCAGTTCTTCAGTAATGTATCCCCAATATCGTCTTGGGGCAAGTACACCACACCAACCAAATTACCTTCTAGAAAACCAACACCGCGTTCACTCTTGCAGGCTATCTGCAAATGTGGATGGTCAGACGGAGAACACTCGTCAGCTACTGTGCTAGACGGAGGTGGCTTACGAAGATACGGCCCTTCCACAAAATCAAAACCATCAACACCGCAACGTCTGCCATGTCTGGATTCGAACACTACTGTTCGCCACTCTTGGGTGTCCCCATCCAGCACCTTCCAGCTGCAACCAGCCCTTTCCGCCATTTCTTGCGTGAGGTGATATACAATGATGGCATTTTGTCGGCTGTACAGTCTCCTCTTCTTCTTGACCCATTCTATCGCGGTCCTGAAACTCTTTGACACATAGAAGCTGGGCCTGCGACCGAAATCTCGTGAACGACGACATTGATCAAGCCATATTCCGTTGTTCAGAATGTCTTCTGCAAATCGCCAAGATGTTGCGTGATAAACAAAACCTAAGCTTTCTTCATTATTGCGAGCAGGGCTCCGGGCACGACCGATTTCAATAGGCATCCCACCATTCTTCTTGGTCATATTGTATCTTACTAATTCATCACACCCAAGT
This sequence comes from Paraphysoderma sedebokerense, assembly GCA_025602915.1. Lineage (NCBI taxonomy): Eukaryota > Fungi > Blastocladiomycota > Physodermatomycetes > Physodermatales > Physodermataceae > Paraphysoderma > Paraphysoderma sedebokerense. The sequence continues at coordinate 65,527 of JAHLJZ010000116.1, forward strand.
TTAAAAGGAACGTCCAACCCGGAAGAATTGTGCGGAAAATTTCCAGAAATGTCCAATCGAGAGAAGCTTCCAGTAGCGTACTCAATTACGAAGGTAAGAGCTTGATCGATTGAGTAATGTCCTGCTCCTCCAGTGAGGTCACTAATAATGAGCTCATAAATTTCTCGACTAGGCGGAGTGAAGATATCCGGCAGTCCGCCGTCATCTTGCAATTGCGCCAAAAGTAGAATTTGTGCAGTTTCTTGAGCAGTATGGTGATTCTCCGGATCAACGAAGGGGTCTTGTAGAAGTGTTTGAATCCAACTTTCTGATACTCCAGCTAAATGTAGGCATCCATTGACCATCGCGCTGAAGTTCTCTGCATCTGCATAATTAGTCATGAGTTACCACTGATACTATGATCCTCCAAACTAATTTATACTGACTTGCGTTTATTGAAATTGTCGCAGTGTTGGCAGTTGGGTTGGACTCGTTTTCTGCTCGGAGGGTGGACCATGATTTTAAGCCGTTCTTAGTGAGGACCTACATATTCCCGATTGAGTAATCATCCAAGATATGGAACAATATGAACCATACCTGAAGTTTGTTATAGTCTGTGCTGCCAATTCTCCTCCCAACTACCAGACGAAGAAACGAACCTGGGAGGCCTGGTTTGCCTTCAGGCTTGCCCGCATAATCAAGTGTTCCATCCTGTAGAACAAAGGCTGTATGACGATTACCATTGAAGTCTACGAAAACGGTTGTCCCAACTGCTATTTTTTCCGACTCGAGCAGCGAACGAAGAGTCAATTGACGTTTTCTTTGAGGCTTTCTCCACTGGTCTAGGAAGTCTTGGAATTCCTTTCCGTTCATTAGTTCGCCGGAACCGACTGGAACAATTTGCACCTTCAAATGTTTGCCGGAATGAACGTCGTAGAGGTGATAGGTAATCGCTTTTCCAGTCTCAATCGGCTTGTAATCATCATCACTGCCAATGACGAGGTTTTCATTCTCTTCCGCTAAATTTTCAAATTGTTCCAAGCTTTCAGTCAAGAGCGATGGTGGCAAATAAAATTGCGTTTCTACAAGCGCCATGTCTAACGAAAATTCAACCTTCAGGGATGCTGGCCGAGCGAAATAAGCACTTTGGGAGCTGCGTTCAGAACTTCGGGTGAAGCTGGGGAGCGCCACAGTAACGTGACTCACCAAAATTAGGTTAGACACAAAACACGTGACAGGTTGCCAAACTAAGGGTCTGGCAACGAGACTAGCAAAAGACGTTCAAGACTCAACACGTCGCTTCCAACCCCGTGTCTGGGATTAGAAATGCTATTAGAAATTATATTGTAAATCCGAATCGTCATATTGCAGATCTTACCCTAGCGATGTTGTCTTCAAAATCCAAAATTTTACTCGCATGCAAAGTTTTGAAAGTATTTTAGGGGCGTCGGGGAGTTGGGTAAATATTGGAAATGAGTAATTTATTCTTGATTGATATATGTACATGATGATTGATACAGTCGTTGGATATATGTTGGTTAACCAGTACATGTGATCAACTCGAGATTGCATAAACATATGACGATTATACCAACACTCCCACTAATCGGAAATTCATGATTTATCCCTTAACATCTTCCATAAAAAATCTCCGACGTCATTTACTTATTTTAATAATTACCTGATAGTTAAATCGAAATCTTTGTTGTTATCGTTTCATGTCAAACACAAACTCTCTCTAAACTTGTTGAACTGTTCAACTGTCAACTTTTTTAGTTAACCTGCAATCATTTCATATGTTGGACAAAATTTAATGTCGATCAATTCTTCTTCATGTTGATCTCTAACGAAATGATGAAGCAATGTGGATATGGCGAAGATTAGGCGTTAGGTTAGGTTAGGGGGTTAAAATTAAGTTTATTTCCCTCCATATTAAGGGAAGCGA
>JAHLJZ010000117.1:0-63165 GCA_025602915.1 Paraphysoderma sedebokerense
ATAGGAGTTCAGGGTTAAACATGAAAAATGAAACCCCATTCATTGTTGTGTGGAAGCCGGAAGTCCAGTTCAATTTCAACTCTCGTACAATCGAGTTCATTTGGATGAAATTGATGATAATCGTCGCAAATCCAAGACTGATGTTATTGAATTGTCAGTAGGAACCCTATGAAAATATGACTGCAACATGAGTCATTATATACCTTGGTCTATTGCGAAGGTTCATGGGAAAGGTTAGAATACCGGAACCGTTTTCAATGAATCAAGAAGATGGCACATACCCGTTCTCGGCATATCGAATGATTACAGATACCAGAATGGCCCCACCAAAAAACATAGCCAAAATTGTCAATAGTGTTCCTGTCGCATCCCCTTGGCAACGCAAGCATTCTTTGTTTAACTTATAGTAACCAGCAGAACACTGGCCGCATCCCGATAATTAAATGAAGTGAGACACCCTGAACCAAACGAAAACATTTGTAATTTCAATTATGAGATACTTACTTATGCCGGTATATCCGACCGTGCATTCAGAGTTTTCTGACCCCGCACAACCGTCACGGGACGCACAGGGGACGAAGACACCATCTCTGCTTTTCCAATTGCCCCTAGCCGGAATCGGGGCATGCTGACCGTTCGGGCTTTAATCATAAAGACAATGGAATTTAGACCAACACGAATGAACGAAAGCTAACGGAATCGTTGTACCTGCACACCGCATTGTTTGGGCAACTAGCGCAGACCCGTCGCAAAGAGGGATTGAAGACATTAAGAAAAAGCGGGGCACAAGAGACGCTAAATTTCAGTGTACAATTTCTTGAGGTCAAGCCGTAGTTATTCACCGCGTAGTACGATATCTTATCCGTGGGTAACCAAGTCCTGAGACAAACATTCTCGAGTTAATACAGTAGGCCATCGTGAGCAAATTCAGGTAGGAGGACAGACCTATTGGCAACAGCGTATGTTGCAACATAACGAACAGTGTTTTCCTGAAAAGGCTGATCATATTTCATGGGTATCGCATCCTCTGATTGCAGAGAGGTAAGATTCCCGCTCTGAGGTGGAGTGGATATCTTTAGCCGAAGTCTATGCATACATTTAGGATGTTAGTGTCTATACCAAATTCAAATATTGACATTGAACGTACTTGTCACTGAAAATATCCCGCGTCGTTAACGTTAAAGCGTCATTTATAAGGGCTTCTGCTTCACAATTTAAATATGGCGCTACAGCAATTCTGACTTTGATGGGATTCGTCCTCGAACCCCCGTTCTTATCTAAGAAATAATGGATTAAATTCCCTGTCCAGTACTCAAATAATCACAAAACAAGTAATAACTCACCGCGACAATAATACTGCAGATGAAATATCCCATGGTAATTGGGAGAAGGCTGATACCAGAGCGATCCATTGATGTCAACGAGAGTCTCTTTGGCCTCGACCACTGGGGTATCGCTCCCCTCCATGATAAAAAACTGCCCGTAATCACTAGCGGGTAGCGCAACGATCACATACTGCAATTGTTCAGGTGCACCAGGGTAATCAGGACATTGCGTTAAATTAATCCTTTTCCTTTCTAGGGGATCTCGAATAAGTTCCGAGATTTCATCAATCGGGGTGTAATAAGTGATGGTCAAGTTATTATTTGAAACTCGACTCTCTGCGCGTACTTCAATTGGAATTGTTGAACTTGGTTGTCCTGGCGGCACCAAACAGCTGAGGCCATCAGGCTCCAGTCGTACATCCAAACACACTTCCCTCTCCCCTATGAAAACTTCAAGGTCATCGAGTCTGTCGACGTTATCAACGACAATATTCAGTCGCACACCGCCATCTATGATAGAGTTAGGTTCAACATGCAGAAACATATATTTATGTTTTTCCATCTGAATCTAAAGTCAACAAACCGGCGGGGACATACTGAGGCTCAACAGCATTAATTTGAGGCGGCCCGTAGGATAATTCACTAAAGGATTCCACACTCCATTGATGTGGAAGGTATGCGAATTCGAATTTGAAAACAACATCTAGGGAAGTTGTCATTTTAGAATTCTTTGTCAGCAGCATGGTGTGCCCAGAAATGTCTGAATAGTTACATACTAGTTTCAACACCCCGAGGAATGCTTATCCGCAATACTTCCGGATCCCATTGCACATTACGAGCAAGATTTCTACCGACATACACCTGGGGAACGAGGGACAAATTTCCGTTGTTTAATTCAACTGGCGGGACGGAAAATCTAATTGAGATCGTGTCATTTTCCCTTATCAAGCCCGTTTCTCTTGGAATTTGTGGAATGATGCTCGAAATTTCAAAAGAGGCGAAGTGATAAGAGTCAAAAGTCGACCGGCCTGAATAAGTGGACATCCACATAACTTGTAAGGCTTTAGCGGCGTTATTCAGATCAATTCGTGAAATGATGTCGTCTCCGGGGAAAGATAAGACCAACTTCGCTACGGTTGACAAATCGTTGTTGTGATATTTAAGAATGTAGATATCTGATTTCGTAGTGCCGTTGCATTCGTGGTCGCAATAAACGGAGCCCGTATCGCTTACGACGGCTGTATATACGAATCCATCCGCCACTGTAATATCCATTTGAAGATGCGACCCGACTGACACAGGTACCGGTAAGACTGCAGTACCCTGATCGGTTTCATTTTGATCAAACTTTTGCAGCAATACCTGGCTATAATTCGTTTGAGGACTCTGATGTAGGAAAAACGATGAATTTGTATCGTAATCGTAGCTATATGATGCAAAACCTGCAACGCGGGCTGATTCTGATACCGGCGTTGTCTTAAGAGTGATGAAGCTAGTATAATTTGGATGAAGATAAGTGATTCTTGTGTCGTTTCTCAACATAACTTGATATCTAGATTTATTCTGGTAGTTTAAAACCATCGTGCGAACGAAATGCGACTCCGTGTAATTGTATTTTTCCGAGAATATTCCGGTTTCATAACCGAATACTCCGATATATGTTGCATTGCGTCCTCCGGGTGACGGTAAGTCATGCTGGTAAAGTCCTACCATGAGAGCTCCCATCTTCCAGTCTAACGCAATGTAGCTGTGTAAAAAGATGATTGTTAATTACGATGTCAGTTTACAACATTTGGCACGGACTTACGGATTTTCTAAGTCGTATATTGGACAGTCTTTGTAGAAAGCCATACTCAGATTGCTCATTCTATGTGCTTGTACGCGCAAGCCTGAGATGCTACTGAATGCAACGGCAAAAATTCTATTAGAACTGCGTTCTATAGTGAAGGAGACCGTAGACCACCGTCTAAAGTGGGCGTTAACAAAACATTTATAAAGCTTCATAATTTCTTTTTCAAGTAAAAATTTTGAATTAACCTTTCACGATCGAAAGTCCAGTTTTGCAAAGAAAATGTCCCGATTGACTGAAAGATGTTCGAGTCCACAGGTAATGGTGTCAATGTGGGAGGAGGTATTAAAGTGATAGTCATGTCACCGTTATTCTCCGACACTGGTGTTACCAGAGTTTGTGAAGTAGTCGTTATGTTTGTCGCATTTGAGTTGCGATTTTTATCGGTGTATACCATAATTTGTTCACTTGCGTTGTATCCGATAAAAATGTAAGTGTCATAATCATATTTCAATGTTTGGATCACATGTGCAGTTGAGTTCGAAAGTTCGAATTGAGTTGAATTTTGTATATACCAAGGGCTGGGAATAGAGTGGAGGGCTGACAGTTGGCCAGCAAAAGAAAACACTACTAAATAGACGAGATACTGGAAGAAAGCGAATTGGAGACTGCCTCTGTTGAGGAGCATGTTTCTGGGCGACGAGTTAGTCCGTTATGGGTTTGGCTGGAAGGAAGCAAGTTATGGAGCGGAGCTGAGTGGACAGACATACAGCGTATGTGTAGGAATAAGTTATATCTGAAATGTGTAGCTGAATTCTGGCATTTCGTATTGAATCGATTAAAAGCATGAATGTGGGGCATTTCTGCGTCACGAACACGATTAAGTCAGTCTCCCGTGTCGACCGTGGCGCGATTCGCGAAGTCAAAAGACTCCAGATCTCGAAATTCAAGGCAGAGCAAAGACAGAGCAAGGACTATATACTTGGGCTGACGGCCTGACCCGTGCTTAAAGTGCTTCACATACATTATTTCTGGATTCAAATGTCTGTTTTGTGGATTCTAAAGCTCTGGACAAATCTACCAAGTATCTAGGATTTAGTAGTATTCTAGTATCTACCGCTTCTATGTATGATCTATCTCCACCGCACCGTGAGACAGTGAGAGAACCCATACCACATGGTGCCTGGTGGTGCATTCTGTTGGAACACTTTTATGTATCTCACATTCCAACTTTCTCAACTTTACTCTCCAAATTTCTAATGATTGCCTATAAGATGCGGAAATCGGTAACTGTATCACTGATACATCCATTAAGCGTCACACCAACTCTATATTCTACAGTATATACAGTCACTTATTTGATTTATTCTAAACATCCTGTCCCATTAATTGCAATCGAGATGCAGCCTGCGTCACCATTTTCTTCTTCGGTCGCTTCTCCTCTTTACCAGAGCTTGTCGATTTATTTTTTATCGCACTTGAAAATTCATACGCCACAGCAACCGCAGTGGCTACAATAAATAATGCCATGACCGTTAAAAGAATCGCGGTTAACACAAGTCTTTGATCTTCGTAAGGAAATTGATCCGTGAATAACAGCAATCCTATTCCAAGTATCGCAGCGCTGCAGACACTTGATAATGACTCGAGTTTGTTCAAACTTTCGTGCGTGTAGGCTTTATATTCGTGATAAAAAACGTATGAAATGAAGCAAACGAATAACATCATGAGCACTTGAAGCGTTGCGTATCTAGTGTGCAAGGTTAGTTTTGACAACGTCAAGTAATAGCAGGGTTGGTCTTGATCGACATATACGCACCGAGTAAAAAACTGTTGAATGGAAATCACCAAAAATTTCAGTAAAATTTGAACGAATACGAGATACTGGAATTCGGGCTTCACGTATATGTATTCGGATATAGCTTCTTTGCAAATCTTTTTCATCCGAATAAAGAAAGCACCTTGATGCTTTCCTTGATAAAAGAAATAAAATATTATGAAAAAGTATGCCGGGATGCCGATCACGTACAATCTAACATTTAGAGTTGAAGGAAATCATGTTAACGCTATCTTCCAGTATGTCGGATTAATTGAATCGAAAAATCACACTCACACGACTCCTGACCAGGCCATAACTTGGTTCTCATTCCACCACTCTTCTTCATAACAACGGAGACCAGGGTCGGAATCTAAAAGTCAAAAAAGCAATGTCAATGGTACGCCGTAAATGAGATCACCAAACTAATTATCGTAAGGACATTACCAAGATACGAGTACCCGTCTGCTTCCTTTGTACAGTCAAAGAATCAGGTAAAATGTTATAAGTTGTCGAGGATCATCGAAAATACCGCATGATTAAACGAAAAACTTACGACAAAGATTTAGACGCCACGATTAAATATATGAAAGTCAAAATTGTATTGAATCCTCTCAGCAGTGCAAACAACATGTCGGACTGATGCCGCTTTAGAGCAGCTGCATCAGGGACCTTGTATGCGCGACCACCCCAAGACGCCAATAATCCCATCAGACGATTCATAGGGATCCGCACAATTCTAGTGTTGCAAGCCGCGAAGAAAAGTAATAAGGAGATCAAAGCGAGTGGGATACCGAGGATTAGTCGAAACTTGAAACTGTAACTGTTGCCTTGAATCGGCAGGAAGCACTCGGGAGATAGGAGTTCAGGGTTAAACATGAAAAATGAAACCCCATCCATTGTTGTGTGGAAACCTGGAATTAAGTTTTAATGAACACAATATTCGTTCGGCCAGGTTCGATATCAACGTATTGATTATACCTGAAGTCCAGTTCAATTTCAATTCTAGTACAATAGAGTTCATTTGGACAAAGTTAATGACAATCGTCGCAAACCCAAGACTGATTCCATTGAATCGTCAGAAGCAACACTTTACAAATATGACTGGAACCTGAATCGGTATATACCTTGGTCTATTGGGAAGGTTAGAATAATGCATCCATTCAACCCAAGCTAGAAAATAACACATACCCATTCTCCGCATAACGAATGATTACGGACACCAGAATGGCCCCACCAATTAGTATAGCCAAAATCGTCAATAGTGTCCCTGTCGCATCCCCTTGGCAACGCAAGCATTCTTTGTTTGTTCAACTTATAGTACCCAGCAGAACACGCCGCATCCTGAAAATTGAATGGAGCAAGACAACTCTGACCAATGGAAAAATATATCATTGAATTTTGGGATACTAACTTATGCCGGTATATCCGACAGTGCATTCTGAATTTTGACCCCCCACAAGCATCGCGCGAAGCACAAGGGACGAATACACCGTCCCTACTTTTCCAATTGCCCCTAGCCGGAATCGGGGCATGTTGACCGTTCGGGCTTTAATCATAAAGACAACGGAATTTAGACTAACACGAATGGGAAAAAGAGAAGGGAATCGATGTACCTGCACACCGCGTTGTTTGGACAACTCGCACAGATTCGTCGCAAAGAGGGGGTTGAAGACATTAAGAAATAGCGGAGCACAAGAAACGCTAAATTTCAGTGTACAATTTCTAGAAGTCTGCCGTCGCTATTTTCCGCGTAGTACGTTATCTGATCCGTGGGTAACCAAGTCCTGAGACAAACACTCTGAGTTGGCACAGTAAGCCATTGCGAGCGAATTCAGTTGGGAATACGGACCTATTGGCAACAGCGTATGTCGCCACATAACGAACAGTATTTTCTTGAAAACCTGATCGTATTTCACGGGCGTCGCATCCTCTGATCGCAAAGAGGTGAGATTCCCGCGCTGAGGTGGAGTGGATATCTTTAACCAGAGTCTACGCATGCATTCGCAGCGAAATTAATGTCTATGTCAGATTCCAACACTGATTCTGAACGTACGTACGTCTCTTCGGAAAGATCCAGCGTTGTTAGCGTTACAGTATCGTTTGTGAGGACTTCCGCTTCACAGTTCAAAGATGGTGCCACAGCAATTCTGACGGTGATGGGGTTCGTTTTCGAAGTTCCATTCTTATCTAAGAAATTGCATGCCAAAATTCACTGCCATGTATTCAAATGGCAATGAAACATACAGCGGCTTACCACGGCAATAATACTGCAGACGAAAAATCCCATGATAACTTGCAGTAGGCTGATACCAAAGCGATCCATTAGTGTCAAGTAGTGGGACATTTTTGGCCTCAATCAAGGCGGTATCGCTCCCTCCGCATCAAAAAACTGTCCATAATCACTGGGAGGTACCGCAACGATAACATACTGCAAACGCTCAGGTGCCCGGTAGTAATCAGGACATTGAGTTAAATTAATCCTTTTCTTCTTTTGGCGATCTTGAATAAGTTCCGAGATTTCATTAATCGGGGTGTAATAAGTGATGGTCAGGTTATTATTTGAAGATTGGCCCCCGGCTTGTACCATAAGTGGAACTGTCAATCCTGGCTCTCCTTGGGGAGCCAAACAACTGAGACCGCCAGTCTCAAGTCGTACATCCAAACACACAGCCCCGTCCCCAATCGATACTTGAAGATCATCGAGTCCGTCGACGTTTTCAACGACAATATTCAGTCGTACGCCGCCGTCTATGATACAGATAGTTTAATGCAGGAAAGAAATACTAAAACATATATTGAAAAAGCAACCAACCAACTGGGACAAATTGAGGATCAACAGAAATAATTTGAGGTGGTTCGTAGGAGAAATAGGTATGATATCTACACTTGGTGCATGCGGAAGATATGGAAAGTCAACCCTAACTGGAGTTTCTGTAGTTTTAATGTTAGTTCCGCCCTTGATTGGCTGGAAATAGTCCAAAATGCCGCCATTACCTATTCCAACGCCCTGAGGAACTGAGACAATAATTGTCTCATTTGTCCATTTCACACTACGAGACTTTCTCTTTCCAATAATTACATTTGGGACCAGTAACATTCCGAGTTGTAATTCCGCAATTGGAACGGAAAATTCGATTAGCAAAGTATAGTTCTCTCTTATCAGACTCCCTGTAGGCTCAGCTACCGGGAGGATGTCCGTAATCCTAAAAGGGGCGAAGCTAAACGAATACAACACCGAGCCACTTGGATTCTTGGTAATCCACATGACGTTTAATGCCCCTGTAGTACTATCTAAGTGCATCTGTGGAATAATATCGTCATCAGGTGTAGACAAGATTAATCTTGACTTCAGCAACAAATCATTCTTGTCATATTGAAAAATATAGATATCGGATTTTGCGGTGCTGTTGCATCCTTGATCGCAATAGACTGAGCTCGCATCAGGGACAACGGCGGTATATACGATAACATCCGATACTTCAATATTCATTTGAAGATGCGATCCGATAGACACATTGACAGGTAAAATTTGGTGCCACATATAACTGTCGTCATCGTTAAACTTCTGCAGCCATACTTCGCTAAAACCATCTTTCGGACTTTGAGATAGGTAATACGATATACTTGTAGCGATGTCGCAATCGTGTATTGCAAAGCCGGGCAATCGCCAATGTACAGGTAACAAATCTGTCATTCTTATTTCTGTATCAATAAATTCCGTGATATCAGAGTTCGGAACGAGATGAATAATATTTGTGGCGTTGATTAGTTTTATTGTATAATCGGGGGCGTAAGTGCGGTTAAGAGTCATCGAGTAGAGAAAATAAGGCTCGCTGCGGTTATATTTTGGCACGAATATATTTCTTTCTGTAGGTGGATCCCACTCGTACCCAACGGCGCCGGTATACCATATTTTATTGTCGATTACTGTCGGAGGGTCATGTTGGTAGAGACTTATCATCAGTGAGCCATTTCTCCAATCCAACACGATATACCTGTTTGGAAATTAACGCTAGATAAGACCATTGAAATCCTTGTTACAACTTAGTTTGAGACTTACGGATATTCTATATCGGAAATCGGATAACTTTCCCGTAACGTTTTGCTTAGGTTGCCCAGATGATGAGCACTAATCGCCATGCCATCAATGTTATTGAATGCCACGGCATAAAGCTTTGGCTCACTTTTGTTAGGCCAATGCTGAAAGAGACCGTAAACCAACGGCTAAAATTACGATTTATGAATTGCTAAATCAATATAAGGTTGCCCTTCGCCGAGGGGAAAAACCCACAGAGATTGTCAACGTACCTTGTCCGATCGAATGTCCAAAGTGGCAACGTGAAGTTTCCATAATCAGTAAATTTTATCGCGCCGGAATCAGTGGAAAGTAAAGTAGACGCTGTTTCAAAACCAATACCCTCATTCCGAGAAGGTGCTGGAAACGAAGCATTCGGATTGAGGATGGCAGTTTTGTACAATTTAATGACACTGCTGCCGTTCATCCCAGTAAATATATAGTAATCACTGAAATGTTTTAATGTTTGGATGGCATGCGCTTCTGGGTGCATAGATAGAGCATTACTTGCGTTCTGGATGTACCATGGGCTTGTCACCTTTTGCAATGCCAACACTCGACCAGCGAAAGGCACCAAAACCGAAATAAGGAGAGGTAGAAAGAAACGGAGGTAGTGATGATTTCTGCAAAGGACCATGTTTCCGAATTGCTGCTAAATGACAAAAAATACAATTGCCCCAGATAACACTTGTAATGGCTGATATAAGATTTCTGTTCTAGATTTTCTTCGAAAATATAGATGGCCGGAGTTTAGGAGACGCGAAAGTACAATTCGGTGGTAGTTGAAAAATACTATATTACCTAAAAATTTGAAGGCATCCCTTTTCTGAAATTTGCAGGGGAAGAGAAATGGAGAAACAGTAAAGTGTAATGGGGGGCAGGTTGGTGTGCAATTCCATATCGCAAGACATATTCATTCCAGAACAGATTTCTGAGATTACCCGATCGGTTTTGGTGACAGTCACGCATGCCGCCATGTCTTCCTCGATCTCCCACTTTTCTCTCAGACAGAAAGTTGCGATCTGTTGCAAATCTGTGATATCATAATTCGTTTCACCGGGAGAAAACAGAGGATGTGGCTGTTGTAAAGAAAATCTTACAAGTGATAAATAATTTTTGTCTGGTTGTTTGCCCGCATTAGATCAAGGGTTTGGTATGCAATTCCGTATTGGTTATCAAAACACTATCGGGACCCAAATTTATGCCAGATTCTAGAATGAGGTTTTCGAGATTACCCGATCGCTTTCGAGTTTCGGTGACATTCGCAGTTTTCTCCCTCGATCTCCCACTTTTCTCGCAATTAGAAAGTTTGGATAATTCGTTTGGGAGAAAAAATGAATGTGGTCTTTTTGTGAAGCAAACTGCAAAACGTAACATACTCACAAGTGTTTACTAATTTCTGTCCGGATATTTGCCCGCATTAGATCCAGCAAGCACGAAACTTGAAGGAGGGACTTCGCATCTTTGGCTCATTTGGGACACCTGTTTCACAATTAAGAGGCAATTGAATTTACAAATAGCGTTACAGAAAATATAGGGAGAATGCAATACAAGTATATTATGACATACTACAACAACACAGTTTGCACTATATTACATGGGAATTGATACCTCCAATTAATAAATTATGCTTTTAGTAACTCAATTTTAGATGCCGCTACAGAGGAAGGCCCGTTTTTATCTTTGTTAGTCGCACGCTTTTTGTGACAACACCTCGCGTTTGTCAAAACACTAGTAAACTCGTACAAGGCTGCAACAACTGTAGCAATTAAGAAAAGCGCGATCAGGGATAAAAGAACAACGGTCAATAAGAACCTCTCGTTTTCCGCGGGGAATTGATCTATATATAACAGCATTCCTATCGCTAAAATAAATGCGCTCAGAACACTGGATAATGTTTCCAGGTGATTCAGACTTCTGTATGTGTAAGGCTGATGACTGTGATAAAAAATGAATGATATCACACAGATCAGGATTAGTAGTAAGATTTGTAGACCGCCGTATCTATTGTCGCCATGTTAGGAAAGAAAATAATACGATTTTTCAAAACTTAAAGTACAAACTTGGTAAAAAATCGTTGAATAGTGATGACAAGCAGCTTCAGTAGAATTTGCACGAATATGAGGTATTGATATTGCGGCTTGACGTATGTGTTTTGGGATATGACTTCCCTACACAAAGTCCTCATTCGAATGAAGAATGCATGCTTCTGTTTCTCTTGGTACACAAAATAGAACACAACAAAGAAGTAGATCGGAATTCCAAGCACATATAAACTATTAAAGCGCAATATTAGAATTCACATTCGAATGCGCGATTCCTCAAAAAAGTGCGACTTACCAAAAACCCAACCAAGCGAATAACACATTTTCGTGCCACCAACTTTCTTCGTAACAACGCATACTTGGCTCCGCATCTGCAACAAGCTCGATCAGCAGCAGTCACCAAGAATTTGCGATGTCATTAAAATCTTACCAAGGTAATAATAGCCGTCAGATTCTTTGGTGCAATCGAAAAACCTGACATGAACAGTTAGCACCGAAGCTTCAGTGGCATACAGGATACAATGTATACTCACGACAAAGATTTTGCGGCAATTGTAATGTACACTAAAGACAATATAGTGTTAAAACCTCTAGCGATTCCAAAATACGCTTCCTTCTGACGCCGTAGTAGGGTGTCGTCGTCTGGTCTTTGGTACCCACGACGAAAACATTTCGAACAAACTTCAATCGCGCGGTAGATTGGAATACGAAAAATTCTGGCATTAAATATCGCGAACAGTAACAAGAATGCCATCAGAACAAGAGGAATGGCAAGAATTATCCGCAACTTCAACCCGAACGGATTGTCTTCAGTGGGGATGAAGCATTCAGGGGAAGACAGTTCGGGATTGAACATCACAAATGAGACAGCATTTAACGTCATCCGAAAACCTATATGAACATTAACAACCAGTTTAAGGCATGTCGTATCCTTCCCGGAAAATTGAAAAAGAAAGTTTATGTTCACGCACCTGGCGTCCAGTTTAACTGTAAGTCTCCAACAATAAGAAGGATTTGAATGAAATTGATAACGACGGTTGCGAAACCCAAACTAAAGAAATATCGTCAGTACCGAGTACCCACATGGTTGCAATAACAGAGCTTGAGTTACACACCATGGCCTGTCGAAAAAAGTATTTCAGTTCAAGTAAAAACATAAATGCATCGATTAAATTTACATACCCATTCGCAGCTAGACGGATAATTCCATACACCAATATGCCCCCGGCAACAAATATACCCAGAGTTATCAAGAGACTTGTTGTCGCGTCACCTTTACAGGGTAGGCAGTCCTTGTTCAACTTATAGTATCCTTTAGCGCAAACTCCACACCCTGGTAACCAGCCGTTAGTAAGGCACAGAATGCAATGACATTGCAACCAAACACCTACGTGTCCCTGAATATCCGACCAAGCATTCTCCGTTTTCAAGACCAGGGCAGGCCTCTTTCGGCACACAAGGTAGAAAGTCATTATCTGTACTTTTCCAATGTCCCTGCCTGGCGAACGGAGCATGTGCACCGATTGGACTAAACCATGGGAGAACTTGCATTAATATGAAGTATCCAAGAACAGAGAATGTGACTTTCAAACCTGCAAATTGCATTCGCTGGACAGTTTACACAAATATGGATTGACGAATGATTGAAGACGTTGAGGAATAATGGTGCGCAGGAGATTGTAAATTTTAAATTACAAGTCTCGGATCTGATATTCATATTATCGACAGCAAAATACGATATCTCATCGAATGGCAATATTGACCTGAATATCAATCAGTTAAGCATTTTCGAATACAGTTAAGACTTATAATCACCTATTCTCAATGTCAAACATTGTACTGTATCGTAAGGAGTTTGCTTGAAATCGTGATCCTATTGTTATATTAACGTCATCGTTGGATTCTAAAAATATGAGCTTTCCTCTATTCGGTGCCTTTGATAGCTCTAACAAAAGTCTGATGTGGGAAAGCCAACATGAGTTTTAAAACATGCAGAGATGGAATTATGAGAAGTTTTCCCTTACCCGTCCGCTTTCAGATTCCTTCTAGTTAGAACGATGGTATCTGATATAAGGATTTCATTTTGACAAATCAAGTCAGGGAACACCGAAATCTCAACTTCGGATTCTTTGACACTACGAGATGTATTTTGTTTGTCTTTACAATATCGTTAATCAATACTGACAAATAAAGAATATGGCCACGCATAACGATGGATGACGCTGAAAAGTGAACATACCGATGCAGAAATACTTGAAAGAGAATAACCCATGGAAATTTTGTTTTGGACTGTACCACACGGATCCGCCTCGATCAGTCAGGGACGCATTGTATTTTTCTAAAACGACATGAGACGAGTTTCCTTCTTCGTATTGAGAAAATACTCCAACATTATCATCCGGTACTTCAGTGATCCTAAATTCCAAGTCTTCGAACTGTCCGACAAAATCGGGACATCGAGTTAAATTGATTAAAGTGTTTTCTGTATTTTCACGGATCCTAATTGACATTTTATCGGTCGGGGGGAAGTAAGTGAACTGAGATGTAGAATTGGCGTCTTGTCCACCGGCTTGCAGTGTTATAGGAACGGTGGTATTGACTTCACCCGGTGGGGATATACAGCTAAAACCGGATGTATGCATCACAATGTAATTGCAACTAGAATTTCCGATGAATACTTGAAGACTATCGACGTCATCGATATTCTGAACTCTGAAAATCAATCTGGTACCCCCGGCTAATAATTTCAAATCAAAACTTTCGTGAGAATTACAATATTTAAATCAATACTGAGTAGAAAAAGAATCATACTGCTGGGCCCAGAGACTGGTTCAATGGCATCTATACGTGGCTCCTCGTAGGATACTTTTGAGGTGCTATGTATTGTAGTGAGCGTAGTGAGATACAGAAATTCGACTCTCATCAACAGATCTATAAATTAAATAAATTAGTGGAAAATAACAACTGAAAGTTACGAGGGGACTGCCTACCGGCGCCGACCCCGCGAGGCACAACGACATCCAGTCCAGCGTCATTCCAGCGAACGTCCTCCGAAAGTCTTCCTCCAACATAAACTTGTGGTATCGCGGATGCATCTGATTTTGATTTCACATCCGAAACAGAAGCCGACAATCTCACATTCAAAATATCATTTTGTCGGATCTTGGTTAGGTTGCGAAATTTATCTCGCAGGGTTACATCAAGAATATCAATAAAAGCAAGACGAGCGGCAAAAACAGTTGGTGAAGTCCATTGACCACTAAATAGATTTCCCGCAGATATACCAAAGGCATAGATAGCTCCGTCATTCTGTGCATCAATCCGCGAAATGTTGTCGTTGCCATCTGTCGTAATGATTAATTTCGAGTGCAGGGTAAAATCGATCATATTATATCGAAGTATATATATGTCGGATTTTTTAGGGCCTGAATTGTATGCATGATTGAGATTGAGTATACTTGAGTCGATCACGACTGCAGTATATACGAATCCATTGGAAAGCGACAAGGAAGTTTGGAAACGCGAAACTGGGGGTACATTCACAGGTAGGACGGTGTAATTTAAATAGTTGTCTTGCGAACTGAATTTTTGCAACCAAACTTCCGTGGAATTGATTCCCAGACGCTGCGATAAATAAAATTTCTCTCCTAGAGAATTCTGGCGATATACCGCGAAATCCCTCACTCTTCGTTCATCGCTTGTCGAGTCTGTTGATTTGGTGCTGTAGAACGTGATTTGATTATTGTTTGTCGTATAATAGGCAATAGTGGTCTCGTTGACAAGCTGAGCCAGGGAAGTCGACCCGCCGCAGCAACGGAAGTCCATAGAGTACAGCAGGTCCGGCCCTCCATAGGTGTTTTGCTTCAGGAAACGCCAAACTAGAAATATAAACTCCGTTGTCCAACCCCAATCAAAGAAACCGATGAACCAGCGTTTAGGACCACTAATTCCGTTGTGTTGATAGACCCCAACCATCAAACTGGTTCCTTTAAAATCTAATATGATGTGCCTGTAAAGGAACTTGTCAGTGCGAGGTTCACCTAACTGAAGTTATTTAGTGGATAAGCTTACGGATTTTCTAACGCATTGAGTCCAGAGAATATAGTATAGCTACTTGCAATATCTGGATTTCCATCCGTGGCGTACGACTGAATCCGCAAATGGTCAGAGCCATTTCTAAATGCGACGACAAAGAGATTCGAATTTGCTGGATTAAATGTGCAGGCTACTGCAGACCACCGTCTGGGAAATGTGGAGCATAAATAAGCGTCAGCTAAGAGACTGCTGAGAAGGTATCAGAAATTATACGTGCCGCTTCGAATCAAACTGCCAACCATCTATGGGAACAGTTCTATACGGCGCAACATTCGCAACTGTAGCCGTTATGGGAAGTCTATACAGAGATATAGTGTTACTACCTTCTGTAGCTGTTACAATATAATACTCGCTATTGAATTGAAGCGTTTGAATGACATATGTATTTGATGGTAAAGCTGCTGAAGTAGCCACAGACTGAATGTACCAAGGGCTGGTTAAATTGTGGAGAGCAGCAACTTTCTGCACTGAAAGATAGACAACTAGAATGAGGGCTACAAAAAAGCGGAATATAAAAGTCATTATTGGCCGAGGCAATTCATGGAATGGTGTCCTTTGTAGCGTTGTAATTGTGCTGTCTATCTGTACTCGTTGGGCAATTCTTTCCTTGACTGAGTGGACGGTGTGCGCTGTCTGAAAATTCGATGGACCAAATTCTGGGTATATTCGACTGTTGCGATTAAGACGGAATCGGTACGGTATGTGTATATGACTGTCCGTACACGTTTGAAGATGGGACGCGGAAGGGAGACGCGTTCTTTCTGTTCCAGCTCTGGCACTCGAGATTTGGATATTTGCGACTCTGGTTGCAAGGGTACAGTGTTTGGCGTTCCTAGATGTGTAAATTATAACATACAATACACTGTATGCTTAAATGTTCTGAAAGTCATCAACACCTGCTTACTGCTTAGATCAGAACCCTTTTGATTCATTGCACACCGTGAGGAAACACGTGGGTTAGGAATGTGAAGTTTGGCTAAGAGTCAGGAGTAAGTCAGGTGAATATCAAGAAAACTCTAAATTTGACATATCCCAAAGTAAATTGCAAGCGAAATTATGTCATCTGTGCAGCTTTGCCCCTATCCCGCAATCGACAGTCTTATGTTCGGGTCAGGTGTGGAATGGATGTTTCTTGCAGATCTAGAGAAACCTGAATTTTCAGTTCGTCATATGACAAAATAGTAGCAGCAAAGCAAAATCCAGTGTGAGCCGTGAGGCACAACAATCGTCGAACATTGACCAAACGTGGATTAAATCTTAACTGTACACTTCATATAAAAGATAACAGCCCCCGAAGGCACATACAATTTTCGTTGGAATGTCACTTTTAATCTCATACTTTGCCATTCTATATTTAGACGACAACTTTTCAGTTCACACTGCTCAAATGGGCCTCCAACAGTCCCAGCCAGTCAGCGACGGAATTCCCGATTTTTGTGCCACCGTTGATCTGTCGCGGGTTCGCATTCAACGCTCCTCCCCTGGCCGAGGACCGCCATACCATTGTGACAATTCCTGGTCATCTCAATGAGGAGAGGGAACAGGTCAGACAGAGTACCACAAATATTGCCATGCATCTCCTGAATGAATCCTATTTTTGGACGGATTGTGCGGAAATAAATATGGGGCCAATTCCCTCGTCCCTTCACGGTGCTTAGACCATTCTAAGCAAAGGTGTCCAAGCTCGTTCCATCAATTCCCATCCCCACGATAGCATTTTATTTCATTCATTTAGCCGTTGAAACTGAATTATATAGCTACTTTGCAGTCGGTTTCCTTTCGTCTCTGTGCTTGCACTTAAATATCAAAATCTCACGGTAAGTCGTCCGAGGTGCAGATTTATTTCGACTCCGTGGCCGAACACCGGACTAATGTGCTTTCAAATGTCTTCTTCGCTCTTTTCAATATCAGCCTTAAACTATCCACATCAAATCAAAACATAAACAATGTCGTCGCCATCTCAGCATTCCAATCATCAGGGTTCGATACGTCCGGTTGTCAAGCGCAGCCTTACCCTTCCCGTCCGCTCCTCTCCTCCTCGTGATCGCGAAGGGAACTCGAATGACAATAGTGCCAGAGTTGCAAAGGAATGGGTAAAAGGATTAATCAATGACATAATGGGTTTAATTGATCCGGTCGCAGCCTCCGCATCATCCAACCTAGAGCCGAAAACGGCGCTGGAGGTTCACGATTCAGGACATGGGAATTTGCATGCGTTGACTGAAACGCAGGGAAACAGTTCCGAAACCGAAAGCCCCAGCAGTCGAATTACCTCAAATCAGCACAATCACACTACTGTTGACGGAGTTCAAGGAGAAAGCGTGCAATTGCCTGTGGATACGAATGCCAATGCCGAACATACGAAATCACGTCGTCGCCCGATTCCTCTTGATTTGGACAAACCCAACCGGGCGGACCGAAAACCCTTAAAACGATCAAACACTTCTCCAGTCTTTTCCACTTTTCAGCACACCCAATCGCACCATGCCACAATACCGCATCATATCATCAATATCGATAATGAATTCTCTGAAGTGGATCACGCTGAAGGTTCAACAACAGGCGAATCAAATCCAGAGGCAACTTTACCGATAAGACCATCTCTAAAAAGGCATGGGTCAGCAACCAGCTTGCTTCGAAAGGCATCCATCAAAGCTCCACTGAAACGAATGGCGTCATTGTCGCTCAAAGTACCCTCCGACATCCGTGGGAGTTTGAGACGCAAGCGAAATATGGTGGAATTGTCCACTGGGATCAAATTATTGAGTGACGAACAGGTTGAAACGATCAAGGGTGTTGTACAAGCCCTGAGCAATGGTTTGTAACCTGTGTTTGACTCGATGTCGATCATTCGTAATGAGAATACCACGAGAGTTATCGAGTGATTAACTAATAATTTCTTATACCCTTACCAATAGCGGATGCGACGAAATCCAGTTTGCTGGAAATACTCTTAGATCCCTTATTTAGCAGTGACATAGCGTGTGTTGCTGATGCCAAAGGACCCTCGGATAGTGCAATCATCACTGCTGGAAAACATCTAAACCGGCAGATATATTTATCAAAGAGCCAAATAGAACATATCATTCCCAATCTTCGCCTGAGTCAACATTCGGAACATATTGCTAAATTCCTTGGCATTCGCCCTGTCCCTCCAGATCAAAATTTCACAACAGATGACGAAGTATACATTGTCAACCTCCCTCTCTTCTTCTCGCACATTCTTCTTCTTTCACCTGACTCCACTGTACCCAACAGAAGACACAAAATCCGCACTATATTTGATTTATTTGACCTCGATATGGATGGCCACTTGTCGGAAGATGACATCCGCACGCTCATTCTTAATTCGCTTTCCGAAAATCGGCTCAAAATTTGTCCGGAGGATGTACAGTTGCTAGTATCCGAATTACTATTTATGCTTGATGTAGATAAAGATGGCGTTATCAGCTTTAACGATTTTTGCGTCGCAACTCGCAAGTGGAATTACAAAAGATTAGGGTTACGGGTTTGCCATCAGAAAAAAGAAAATATGGATGTTGACATTACCGCCGATGATTATCGTAGCGCCATCAAGACTGGTTTGTTCCCTACTATCAAGAATTCAGGTAGATTGTCGGTGCTATGTGGGCACCCGAAAAGAAGCTTGAATAGGGATGGGATGATGGCTGATTCTGACGTTGAAGATGCTGCAGAACCAACTGTTTGTAGGGGGACGATGGGGCGGTCAAGTTTAGTGGCTCAATCTTCTGAATGGTTATTAGAGCGTTCATCGATTATCTTGGTCCCATCTGATTCAACTTCGCAGTCTCCCGAATCCTCTTCGACGCCATCTAAACCTAAACCAGCAATTCTTCGTCCATTCTACTACGCTATGAACAAAATTAGGGTATACTTCGCCGTTGAAGGACTCAAATTACTGTACATTTTTTTATTCGTTGCTTCAACTTCCGCTTTCTTCTCTTATAATTACAACAAATTCAGTCAACCAGCTGTCACCAACGTCTTCGGACATACTGCCGCAATCGCTAAAGGATGCGCGAATGTCGTTAATCTGACTCTGATTATCCAATTCACTGTAGTCTGTAGAACACTATTGACAAAGATTAGAAATATTTCGTTTTTGCAACCATTTATCCCTATCAACAAGAATGTCGTAGCCCATCGATATGCTGGGATGTTGTTTGTCGTCGCGGGAATGATTCATTCCTTCGCTCATCTATTTGGTTAGTTTGCTTCCTCGCTTTTGATGTAAATCGATGTTTATTTGTGATGCGAATTTCTAAACAATTTCTTTTTGGCGGATCAGGTACCTTCCCTATCATATCTACTACTCCGCTTTCCAAACTACGTCCTCTTTTAAACCTTCCGCCTTCACTCAAAAAGCAACCTTCGTATTCTTACCTCGCATTCGCTTCTATACCTGGCGTAACTGGTTGGCTTTTATTTGTTATTATGCTTCTGATCCTTTTCACCTCCATTGCGGCAGTTCGTCGTCATAATTTCGAACTCTTCTGGTACACGCATCACCTTTTCATTCCGTTTGTCGTACTCTTGCTGCTTCATGGCTCGAGCGCCTGGATCGATGAGCCCCATACCTGGATGTTCTTGTTGGGTCCATTTGGGCTCTATGTTATGGAGAGAATTTTAAGAGTCTATAGAGGTTGGCAAAAAGTCGAAATCGTGAACGCTTCGGTTCATGCCGGAACTATTTCTTTAGCTCTGGAAAAGCCGAGGTGGGTCAAAAAATATGTTCCGGGACAATATGTTTATCTTAAAGTCCCGGAGATCAGTCGATTGGAATGGTTTGTACAGTTCTTGTCTTGCTTTGTAATGTCATTTTAACCTAAACTATCCACGGTCTCTAGGCATCCATTTTCTCTTACTTCTGCTTCTGAGGAACCTTACTTGACGTTACGTATCAAAAAGTGCGGTGACTGGACAGGCGAATTATACGATAAAATTCATCAAGCTTTGACAAGCCAAAACCAACTTTGTGCCAATTCCAACTCTTCGGATACTATTGCGGTACCCGAAAACATCTCTCCTGAAAAGATCGAGTTAGCTGAAATGGACTCTCATCCCTCTGAATCTTCATCGGCGACTGCTAACAACGTAGACGACGATCCTCCAACATATTACAGAACGAAATATCCTTCCTTCATTTCGTTGGAATCTTTTGATTCGGACTCTACGTCGACTCATTCCGCCATCACCACTAACCCGTTTCCCAAAGTACAAATAGACGGAATATTTGGTGCCCCATCCCAACACTTCTTTCAATATGACCACATCATTTTCATTTCTACCGGCATTGGCGCCACCCCATTTATGTCAATTTTACGAACCATTGAACATGAAATCAATTTGAAACAGTCGAATGAATTCTCATTTCTGTCAGGGATGGGGTTGGGTGGAAAGAAGAAGGAGAAAGAATTGGAACTTAAAAGGGTGGACTTTTACTGGGTCAACAGAGATAATGCTGCCTTCCAATGGTTCAGTGATACGTTGAAACGATTATATACGGACAAGGATGCTTCCAAATGGTTGAGGGTGCATACTTTCATTACCAGTGCCAAGGAAAAGTATGATTTACGGTATTGGTTGATGTGGCAAGGACTACAGGTTTGTTGTCTATTATTCCACATATATAGTCTCGTACGAATTGAGTTTTATTGACGCGAACGAAACATTGTAGCTGGTGAAACGAAAATATAACCGCTGTCTCTTGACCAACATGGATCACGACGTTTCTTGGGGTCGTCCACATTGGCCTACTATCTTTGAACAGATGTCGAGTAAATACTCCAACAAGAAGATCGGTGTCTTCTTTTGCGGGTCGAAAGCTTTGGGAAAAGAGCTGTACGATCTTTGCTGTGAGATGAATAGGAGAGGTAAAGAAGGTGCCTGGTTTGACTTTGTGAAGGAATATTTCTAAGCGTGAATTCATTCCCGAGTTCGCAGTTGAATCAGATTTTTCTTTTATATTTAAGTCGTCATTTGTGTTGATATCAGACAAGCATTGTAAACTCTCGCACTATTCACGTTTTCATGGCATTTTTAGATACTTTTAACATTCATGTAGTCCATTTTTTTTGCAAAAGCTATTCTTCTACTTTTAATTCTAAATTAAATTATAAAAAGAGTAAAAAATACATATAGACAGTGATATCTAGTTAGGGCGGATGATAAATCTTGTGTCTCTTCTGGGCGGAGTGGAAAAACGACGCATACTGTAAATAACATGATTAAATGAAGCATATTCTTCTCAGCTGAAATTGCCGTTTCGTACAATAAAGTCCGTCTAACACTGATATCTGATGACAACATCATTAGATTCTGTCCCGCAGCTGACTAGGGATGGAATTGAATTAGGCTACCGACCACAAGCCGATTGATTATAATGCGGAACGCCAACCGAACAATATTGCGTCCTTAAAATCCTGAAAGTAATCTAAACCACCTATCAGCAACTTTCGAGCTATATATAGCTTTTACACATAATGGACAACCACTTTTTGTGCTTATATAGTTTCGGTGCAAGGCAATCGTATTACCGTACTAGGCATAGGTAGAAGCTCAGTATCCGCAACAAGTGCTTTTTAACTCTTCCAGAATATAATTCTTATCCAAGGGATGTCGAAACTATCTCCTGTGACGGTGGTATTACCAAATAAAGGGAAACTTCATATTCAAGTATGAATTCGTATTCAAGTTGTCTAGTTTTTGTTGGACGGGCGTCGATATGTGATTGGAACGTAAAATGTATTGACAATCTTTCTTTCTTTCTTTTAAAAACGCAATAGGTGCAGAAAAATAGTAAAATTCGAGACATATACAACTATATTCATTCAATCGTAAAGTATCAAGATTACGATATCCACAATTGTATTATACTTGACTTAGAAACGTTTACTTGCCTCAGACCAGACGATAGGGTCCCCGTTATCGAGGAGAACCATACGTTTAAAGTAATTGAAAAATGTACTGCCCGTAAACGGAAGTTTAATGGTGATGGGAATGTAATATTCGGTTGCCGTAAACTTACTGCAGGACAAAAGACAGGCTGTGGAGTAGGAAACGCCGAAGTTTTCAAGACCGACAGAGCAGTCAGAATGAATGTGAAGAGATCGAGATCGGACAACTTCACGGATGCGAAAGAAACTAGAGCGAGGAATTCAATTTCAGATTCCAAAAAGATAAAACTAATGTCCGCGGATACCATGGCTATACGGCAGCACAACCTGGCATTGATAGGCAAATCGGCAAAGAAAGGCAGACGACTGAATCATTCTTCCGGTATACTTTCATCTATTTCCTTACCGCCCTTGTATCCTCCACCATTCTGAGTTTTTCTAACATTCGCTTTTCGGATGCCTTAGATATATCACAGTCTGCGACAGCTTCAAATGATTACAGTTCCATTGTCAGTGGTCGAGGCGCTAGTATGTCCGAAGCTTTAACATCGAAATTACAACAATCAGGAAAATGTGTACCCCTCCCAACTCTATCTCGAAAGCAGGTTTTGACGTCATGTGGATATGTCGAGCTTCCTGTTGCAGACAGTGCTAATACAGAGTTCCGCCGAAGCACTCCGTCTCTCCTCACCAACTCAACAGTGACACATTGTATGGCTGCTCAAACGAAACCGCCCCACATGCGCACCTCAAAGCTTTCGCAATTGTCAATTGCGTGTCCACAACATGTCCCATTTATCCGATATCCCTCCTCCGGAAAGCTAAGTTCTGTCACGAAGCGCCATGGCGGTCTTGACCTGTCTGCTCTCAAACAACCGTCTGATAAACCACAGGCGCAAGAACTTTTACATGATATCGCTTCAGTTTGCTTCGAAATCCGAAATCCGCGACCGTCGCTCCCAGATCAAACTTTGACTCTTCCGGTATTGCCAAGTGTAGCTGGTAGGCCGGATTTGAGGAATCAATGGCGGTCTATTGATTTATCGTCCGCTACCATCCAGAAAGTTTTCGATCACTCAATATACCCGATGTCGTGTCGCATGATAACAATGTTCAAAAGAATTGGTTAGTTAATTGCAATCTAAATTATTCTAATGGGGTATTTGTTTTAACATCATTTCACTATCTGATTTCTTCAACAGCAAAGCAAGGCCCCATTACAGTTCCACTTTACCGAAACGCCATTTTCAGGTCGAATATTTCTCAAAGCACTCATTCAATCCCGCTTTACGTGGATTGTGATCTCACGATAGAAACCAATGAGGAATCGTTCAGGATCAGAGCCCATGATCACCCCGACTCAACAATTGATGCGATCGAGTTGCAATCTTCGTCAAATCTTAATGAATACAAGAATATACCCGTTTTGAATATTTTAGAATATGTCTTAAGAGAGATGAAATCATCAAGAATTTGATATCTGGAGCCCCGAAGTTAGATCCGGAGGCAGTCGAAATTTAGCCTGAACTGGAATCGCGGCCGAAAGACCTCATTCTGGAGAATTCCGTCGTCAATTCTGTCAGCATACTAATTAACAGTAAATTTCTCCAAGATTCATCTCTTGTTGATAATGAATGTTCGTAGCAAGGGATTGTAGTTCCGAGTGATGTACAGTTATTGGTTAGCATAGGTCTACATAATACATAAGATGGTGTACATAATGCGGTATGAATAAACAATGTGTTATACAAATGTCAGGATTATCTGTTCGGTGCCCTCTTGATATGATGGTGAGCCGATCACAGAGCTTTATACATGAGAGAGTTGGAGATGACTTCCAGAAGGATGTCCAATTGTCCAATTGTCGATTGGAGACGCGTCTCCGTGATCGCACAGGAGCACAAATTCAATCTCAAGTTGGGTTCTGTCGCTGATACAGGGTCCGCACTTACAGCAAACATCTCACATAGTCATTTCCTCGCATTGAAACTCCATGAATATTACCAGCGCAAACGGTAATTTAAGTGGGAGTAGATCCAATCTAGCGAACGCAGTGAAAAAAGAAAATGGGACAACTAAAGGTGGTATATATAAAGTCTTCAATTGAAACGATCAACAAAGATGAATCACGACTCATATGAAATGACTTATAGATAGATCTATGGAATCGAATGTGAACGGAAATCTTTCTTCAAAATGGACACAACAGTTCGTATACTATTCTACACATATTTTGTGATGGGCGTTAACTGATCTTGATTTCGTTGAATCTTGATTCTCATGCACCAATGTTAAAATGGGGATTTATTATTGAAGGGTGCAAACTGATATACACACTATAAAATTCTCATTGGATGACACTTCTTTAGCTGCTGGCTTAGGAGACGGATCGATTCAGGTATTTCCGTGTCGGATCTGTGAATATCTCTACTTCTCTTGTGTGCTTCTGACTTTACTCAATTGCCGAATAAAATCCCAACGATGGATTGTATCAATAGATTTACCAACCGAAAACTGGACAATTACTTCAAACGCTTCGCAAGAAAACAGAATTACAAGTACCATGTACTTCGATGACGTGGAGACCAAGCAGCAATGGCCAAGCCAAAAATGTGTTGGCAGCAGTGTGTAAGTTCTCTGCAATCAGAGCTTCCGCTTTCACCAAGCATTTAAGTTACCTGACATCGCGCACCCTCAATTCGTTTTTTGTATCTGTCAGATCCTGATGGATATATCTATCACTGGAACCCAACAGCGGAAAAAGAAACAGGTACAATTTGTGAAGACGATAACCAAATCTTTGCAATTGACTATTTCCGCGATGGGACCAAGTTTGTAACGGCCGGTTCAGACTGTAACATTCGAATTTACGACGAAATTACTAGGAAGTTATCAGCAAAATTATTTGCAGGGTTTGTGGACCTCTATTTGTCACTACAATGTTTTCTCAAGACATTTTGTGGCCTCCGACATTAAGCTTCGTCAACCATCTTAATCCTTTCCA
This sequence comes from Paraphysoderma sedebokerense, assembly GCA_025602915.1. Taxonomy (NCBI): domain Eukaryota; kingdom Fungi; phylum Blastocladiomycota; class Physodermatomycetes; order Physodermatales; family Physodermataceae; genus Paraphysoderma; species Paraphysoderma sedebokerense. Next base: position 25,070 of record JAHLJZ010000117.1, read on the forward strand.
CTGCAGGTACAAGGATGTTACAGCGGGCCATTCGAACCGTATATTCGCCGTAAAATTCCATCCCAGTCAACCCAATCTAGTAGTGAGCGGAGGATGGGATAATACTATACAGGTTTGTGTTCTTGTCTTCTCTGCGTGGCACATTCGGGAGTCCTGATGCTGTCAGACTGGGGTCTCACTTATCTAACCCCCATATTAATGCTGTATTATGTTAAATGAATGTCAGATCTGGGACATCAGATGTGGTACGTGCTAATATTATTAATTGAAAATAGTCGGTGTATATGTAGATGCAAGTAATCTGATTTCTCGCGACTCCATAGATTCCTCTATTAGGTCAATATATAAACCTCATGTATGTGGTGATAGCATCGACTTCGACGAATCCGGCGAAAAAATTCTGACTGGGGAATATTCGAAAGAGCAGCCTTTAAATGTAGCCAGTCACACTGTCATTTTCGTAATACTCAATCTAACGTCGTAAATACCTAAATTAGATATGGTCATTTCAACATGGTACGCTTGTTGAAACTATTCCATGGTCTATCACCGATGAAAAGAAATCATGTCTCCTGTATTCGGCTATGTTCTCGAAACCGACAAAATCTTCTTCAACCGCTGGAAATAGATTTATCTGTGCAGGCGGAGGCGGCGCTCAATTGAATGAGGCAAAATTGTTTAACACCACCACCAAAAGAGTAATTAACCTTAATCATTTTTCCTTTCAATCGCAACCTTTTAAAATGAATCTGACGATGTGCTAACAATGTTCAATGACAACATTCGAAATAATGATCGTCATAGTGTGTCGGTTATGTTTCGAATTTACCATCTGCGATCTTCTCAGTGAATATTTCAAATAACGAAAAGCTATTCGCTATCGGTGGATCATTTAGAGAGTTGCAAGTGTTCGATGTCGACGCGAACTATACTCAAGAATTTGTGTATTAAACAATGCTGAACTGAGAGCGATAATTTAGCATCAGTGTGAAGCAAAGTAATATGCCCGGGATGGAGAGGAATACAGTATCAAGATTTGTACATAAATCGTTCTTTCGGTGCAATAACGGTATGGGTGATGGAGATTTGATACATGGACGGGACGTATTGCGGCATTGTGACCGACTTTGTTGTAATATGGAAAATTTATTCACCATGATTTTCACATAGCCAATTGATCAACAATTCCTATAAATTCTTTGACTTTACTTGGTTTTGCAAATACGAAGTTTTCCCGGCGAGTATCTATAACGGGACATAAAGATTTAGCTACCTTTTAAAGTTCAGATGTACAAAAGGAACAGACAAAAATGGAGGTAGCTGATTACTTACTTGTAATTATCAGCATACATCTTTTTCCTGAACTTGCGAGGGTGGGGCTCATCGACTTGATACTGCCAACCTATTTACGAATAATACCGAAATAAAAATGAGTTCAACCTCTCATTATGAAGATATAATAGGCCACGGATGTGAGCTCTGACCTTGTCGTTCAGCAAACATAATAGCTTCATCCTTTGAAGCAAACTTCATATTCAAGGCTTGCACAGGATCACCGGACGAGCACCATCCCATTAACGGATTCTCCCATCTTTTGTCAGAAATCAAGCAAAATGCACCCAGATACAAAATTAGTTGTTAAGGGATAGGTTAGAACTTTGATTTCGGCTGATTTCGTACGGACAGAGGGAAGAGGGGTAGTTTGTACCTGTCTTGAATATCAAAATCAATTCTCCAGAACCTTGTTCCATCAAGACCTGCAGAATTTAGGCATAAAAGAAAGTCCGTCAGTTAAGATTGAAGTTATTCTCTCCATTCCATTGTTCACGATAACAGCGCTTTTCTCTTAACTCTGGTCCACTTCATTCACTTCCCCATGCTATTCGTAAAACCACCAATATTTTAATGTCACCATAAACATCTATAAAATTTTAATCTGAATGAACCATCTCAGACAAGCAAGGAGCACTTTATTAACTGACAGCCACCCTAGGACCCACAAATTCGCACGACCCAGAACAGATAACGGGAAACTAACCACTCTGCATAGCCGTTTTTGCAGGTTTAAAAATTCTTACAGTTCTCAATCGAATAGAATCTGGTGCACCGCTGATAAAATCAACAGAAACGGCAGAAGTTTGATCATGTTTGACGAGGGATGACGAGGAGGCAGGACTTGATGCCGGATTAGCCGTGGACGGGTAGTTTAAGCGAGATAACGTAGAAAAAAGTGCTCTCTGCGAGAGAGGATGAATAGGTCGCAAATGACGGATTGTGGATATCATCTTTGCTCTGTGTATCAATTTTTCCGCTGTTGCATTTTTGTCGTTTATTTCGAAAAGTTCAACATTTGTCAATCACGTGATCAGAGACTTGAGTCGAAGAAACGAAAAGACTAACATTAAGCAGCTCGGGCAGTCAATCGTAAAGAATTTTCCGGCTTAATCGAGCAGTGATGCTAAAATTTATTGCCAGGGATTCCGAAATAATCATTTTTATTTGAACCCGTTGTTGAGTAGCTGGCATCAATCGACGACGTAAAAGGAGTAATAGGTTCAAAGTGCCATTCAGAAAAAACTGATTTATTTTTTCTCCAGGAAATTACCCCGGAAAGAATTATGCAACAAGGAAAGAGGTCATCATTCTAAGATCGAAATTTTGTTTTTATTCAAGTTCATGCCTAGTCGACTGAGATACAGCACGCTATAACAGGTGTCAAGTATTGTTATGGCTATTAGTATATTTTCCAACAAAAACTGCAATTTCAGGGAGAGCCGACACGATCATGCTCACATTTAAGCACGGGTAATTTGATCTCTCAAAGAAAGTCTTCGGATTCTGCCACCGCCGGGTCTGCATTATGGCAAATGAAATATCGAGAGTAGCGGGTCAGAGTAGTTCGTGAATTACAAGATATATCGTGCTTACCTGAAGGAATCGGCATTATTTTTGAAGAAAGTCTCAATACTGGTTGGTTCACGGCCTTCCATCATCTTTTTCAAGTCGTCTGTTTTGATGGACCACTTATTGTCTCTCATCAACATACAAGTCTCAACAGCACATTCAATATTAGTTTCGTTGAGCTCTCCAGTTTCTGCCAAAATTTTACGGAACTCGTCGAAGTTGACGTCCTTAAATTCAATTTCGGCTTGAAGAACGCGGTTTGCGTGCTCAACCATTTTCATGGCGGTCATAAGTTCCATACCAGTAAAGTTGTATATTTGGTGACGATGTTGCTCCATAGATCCCATACGGCCCGAAAGGATGTTAGCGGTAGCCAAACCACAGTCACGGAGATTGACTGGAGCGAAGCGACCACGAGCAGTGGGCATTGGGAGGATACCGCGGTCTTGAATCATTCGTGAGAAAAAGAACAACCTACAATGTAATTTTGCCATTCATTAGTGATTTACACATAAGAATGTTAGGGAAAAACATTACATTTGCTGCCCGAAACCGATACGGCAGACACAGACGTTATGGATACCACTCCTTTTGACCATTTCTTCAACCTCTCTCATTTCTGTGAGGAACTTGAAGTTTTCACCTTCAGCGTGTTCGAGGGCCAATAGAGACCACATAATCATATGCTTTATTTGGGCTGATTTCATTGCCTATTTGTTAGTGGAAAAAGGTTATCGTTAGAAGATTTGGCCGGATAACTAATCAGGGCATGACAGGCACAATCCTGGAAAATACCGACCTCAATTGTATTCATGCTTTGCTTTTTAAACATCTCATTTTCGTTAGGGATAAAAACTACATGGTCCATTCCTTGCATTGCTCTTTCGATAGAGGCTCTGTCGTCAAGGTTCCATTGGCGAAGTTCACATCCAGCGCGCTCCAATTCTTTTGCCATTTCGTCTAAACATCAAGGAATCAAAATCAGTGAACAAGTTAATTGAATTCGCATAACTTATATGACGCCACCTTCCATGTTAGAAACACCGCAAATCACTTTATTGAAATGCTTTGATTCGACGATAGACTTGGCGCAGAAGAAACCTACAATTTTCGACGAGAGATTAAATTTTTATATCGGTCGAAGGAGAGATTTTAAACTAAATGCATACCAACAAAATAATCAGCTATAGAGAACAGGTAAAAGAATATCAATGTTAGTGAATGGAGTTAGGAACGGCGAAAGTTGACCCTTCCGCACCATTGCAAACGAAAACGTCGCGTTTTGAGGAGAGTAAACCGAACATTGTAGTCAAAGTAGTAAATTGTAAATTCGTGCCAAGAGGAGGTAAGTTCTAGTATAGACTAGTGATTCTTGCTCATAGGAATACCGTCTCGATTTTATACCTCTACCCCGCAAAAGTAATACATTAACTGTGGTGGCGTCAACATCCGTAGACCGTAATTAGGATCGCTGGTTCCACATTTGTCTTGGGTACAGAAATTCAAGTAAGTTTCATGACAAGAGTATTACTCCTATTATGTGTTTACGAAACATGTTCCGTCATGGCGCACATCTATATATTTTGTATCGTCGTACAGATTGCTCAGCCGAAATCCGCAGGCTGTTAGCAGACTTTCGACACAAGAGTGAGGTCATCGGCGGCAGATCCTTGGCAACTCAGTTCTACGCATATTTGTGCGACTGATAGTCTGATTCCCTCTAAACCGTCGTTGTTAATTCCTGGTGCAAGCGGAACATCAATGCCGATAGTTTTCGTTCTTTGGTTTTGCCTGATCAAATGAGTAGTCTAAGTGTTGCCACATATAGCGAGATTTTGTTGGTCTTTTTTCGTGCAGCAAGAGCACTGAATTCGAATATCTATGATTTTCTCCCAACAGTCACAAAATATCCAGCTTTTGGCCTTTTATTCAACGGAAAGTGTGGTTAACTTATAAATGATCCAAACTAGCCAAAGGCAGGTCCCATGATCGCGCATCGGCTGGACGATGTCGCTTCTTGCGCTCTTGCACCCGAAATGTGGTTTGCCTTCTCTGAAATTACCACCAAGAAGTGTGCAATTCTAGGCATTAGAGGTGTAGTATCTCTTTATTACCGGTGATTTACAATTGACGACAAACCGCTGTTCGATTTAATGCGAAAGTCCACAATCATCTGAATCTCCCATTCCTCAATGTCCGCAATGCCAAATTGTGCAACCGAGTCTTTAGAATCAACAGCTTCTCAGCGATTCTGGCAATCTTATGACCTTCTCACACATTTAGCGCCTTTCGTTCATCCATCGTCATTTTCTTCTATCATCACTCTGTCTTCCGCTGCTTCGTCGTGTTACCTCCGATACATATACTCATGCGCTGTAAACATAACACATCCCAGGTCTCTTTTCCAGTTATCGGAGACGATACAAAAGTCAGTCGAAGAGACAACAGTTTTCGAGTACCATAAGTGGTTAGGAAGTTTACATCTCGAGTTTGGTGCTATGCCAGAACATTCTACTACATCTTGCGCCGATACCACAGATATGGCCATCTTCGACGTTGAACAATCCTTGCAGAGATTGATAGCCTGTGCACAATTGATAAGCAAAAAGCAGAGTCTAACCAATTGCGAGGGGGGTGATATGCAGAATTACGTATGGATGGAAAAGGAGCACGCTTTACAGATACGAAAGTTCTCATTTCAATTAATGGTATCCCCGGTTGTCGCACAACTTCAGCTATCTAGTGCAATTCTAATGAAATTTTTAATGGAGTTTTCAAATTCTCTTCTTTCAATCCGAATTGACGACTCCGGCTTATACGTTGACGAAAGAATGTTATGTTCTATTTTTGCGACATGTCCCAACCTCGAAATAGTTGATATCTCATCCAATCTGGTAACAGAGGATATACTTGATTTGCTTCTTAAATCATGTCCAAGATTGAACAAGCTTAAACTTTATAAAGCCGATAATATTAGCCTGCAGTATATCCGAGACTTGATCGCAATGGGGAGATTAGAGGAGATTAAGTATGCTAGCGGTATCACTTCTCATTCCCTCCGCAGAGTAACAGATACAGAGACGGACAAAAGATTCGAAATCCCTATTCGTGAAGGGAGGCGGAAATTAAAGTATCTAAGTTTAGATCTGACCAAAATGATGTGGTTTCACGAAGCATCGGGAATGCAAGGTGACATTTATAAACAAATCGACATGATTATAAATGGTCTTAAAGGAAATCATCTGTTAAAATATGTCGAGCTCGATCGAACATTGCTCACTTATCGGCCGCTGATACGGTTTCTGTTGCGGGATAAAGTTGCTATCAGAGGTATCGAGTAAGAGCTAACAGTCCCGTGACCGGCTTCAAGATTTTTTTCTGTACATACATGTTATATAGCCCACTGTCACTGGGAATTTGTACATTAATTGCCGACTTAATTTATCTTAATGCAAAATATAATGAATATACCGACCTTAGTTAGTCGTCACTTGCAGTTGTCAACTCCGATTGGATCTTTCTCGTCAATCCACAAATTCCGATATCAGAGGGTCGTCCCGACTCTTTGTATTCCAACAGTCAATCAGAAACGATTCGCAGGTGAGCATCGTATGGTGTTTGACTTCACGGATTATGGAGGCCATGAAATTGTCGAGTTCTAAAACAATTTCAAATTTCGATACGACGAATGTGATGAACACCCTAGGATGGCGCTGTTTTTTGATTCGACTGTCGTCAATGGAATCAATAATCTGACAATTCTTTCTCCAACTTCGATTCGGTTTTTTTCTGTTTTACAGGCCATAATAAATGGTCGAAAATCAAGAATGGAAAAGCAGTGCAGGACGCCAAAAGGGCGCTTCAATTCACCAAGTTAGCAAAAGAAATTATAGGGGCAGTAAAAGGTAGGATACGTTTGTTTATGAATTGATCGGTACATTTTACATTGCATCGATAGTCTGTATCTGTCGTCTTACGATTGGAAAAAATTGCAGCCCACGGAACGTCACCAACCACAAACGTTAAACTCGCCGCTCTACTGACAAAAGCCAAATCCATAAGCATGCCCAAATCAAACATCGAATCGGCTATTGCGAAAGGGTCAGGGGCAACAAAAGGAGAAGCTACACTAAGTGAAGTGACGTATGGAGGAGTTGGGCCTCTAGGTGTAAGCTTTTTGATCGACTGCATGACAGATAAACCAAATCGGGCGGTAAAAGAAGTGAAGAGTGTACTGAAGGATTTCGGGTACGTTTGATTCAATTTATTAGGCGGCTATGATAATCGCTTAATATATGGCATGGTAGTCGCTAATTCTAATGTTGTAGTGGATCGACAACCAATACGTCTTATCTGTTCACAAAAAAGGGAGTGATAGCATTTGATAAAGGTAGCAGTGATCACAATCTAGAACAAATGATAGATAACAGTATCGAGTACGGTGCGGAGGAGTTTGAAGAGACAGAGGAGGGCGGACTTGAGGTGAGCATTCATCAAACTCCTCTGGATTATTCCCTCTTAAATATATTGATTATATGACCGACAAAATGTTTCTGTATCTGCCAGATCATCACGCCTTTCACATCATTATATAAAACTTACTCGTCACTTCTGGGACACTCTTACGACATTAAACTGGCAGAAGCGACGTACATTGTCCCCGATGATCAGAAGATAAAAATACCCAAGACTGAAGTAGAAACAATAGAAAGCTTGGTAGATAAATTAGAAGGGTTAGAAGATGTGGTATCGGTCAGTCATAATGCCGATTGGGGCGATGACTAGTTATTATATTTATTGGATGTCTAATGTAGGGTGAAGGAATCCGATTTTGAGAGGGCGTAGATAGATGTATTCAAGATGATTATCGCAGACTTTATTAAGGATAAATGAATTCCATGTATCCAAAAATACGCAAATATATTTACATGTGCAATTTATACCGGAAAACGGTAGACGTCTGAATACTTCGGTAAGAAGATCCCTTCTGAGTCCCCGACGATGAGCAGTTTGCCCAAATTGTTTGGAAGACATCCAGTAAATGACCTTTAGCCATGCTTGATTGATCCAACCGGGAACCAAGAACTCCAACGCCGTGATTGACAATTGATGCCCCTACTTCTCCTTTTCTGTTGTAATATCGTTGACTTTCCCACCTTTCATTCCCAATTTTTCCAGTATCGGTGAGTTCGAATAAAACAATAATCCACCCATCAATGCCGCTAGAGTTAAACCTTGACCAAGTACTCTATACCTCATAAAAACTTGGGCTTTTTTAGAATCTCCCGCCCGCCAAGATGATATACTTTTTATCAGTGCTACTGAAGTCAGAACGAGACCTAAATTTAAGAGAAAGTAAACGATTAATACATGAGAAGAATCATCAGTGACACCACAGCCTACACTAACAAACGTCAATACGATTGACCGAATTGAAAGAGATACATACCGATTGGCACCAACGGTTCTTTTGTAATCTTTCGCTTAAACTTATCTCTGAATGTTTCGGGAGCTTCGTACGGCATTTTATATTTACGAAGGACTTGAAATCTGTAAATGCTATTTAATATGCCGTTTCGATATGAGAGGATATGTAAGGGTGCCAGTCTGATCAAGTCCGACACTTTTCGAATCGAATGACAAATCCGTGTTTTTGTGTGGCTGAACGTTTCCTCTGCGGCAAGATCGCGAGAAACAGGCGAGGATGACGGAATAAATTTAATTTATTGGAATCAGTAAGATGCCACTAAGCTGTGTATTAAAAGTATAGAGCAACTTATAAGAGCAGCTTTCACGGCGAGAGAATTTCAGGATATCATCCACGATATTCTCTTGTATACAATTCAAAATTAATGGGACAGATTCCTCTGGTTTGGTGCGAACGGAGGATTTGTGCGCAGAAGAGTTATATACATATATCTATTATTGAACAGAATTTAAAAAAATTGATTAATTCGATTACACTTCACCCTACTCCATCAAGCTTCACGTCTGTTCACTGACGCCCCCCTGAAAAAGTGGTGAGGTGGTGAGGCCCACCGTGTAGAGTGTTGCGGTCTCTTTCTTGACTATTCAACTTCAAAGGGTGCCTCTTAACGGCTTCAAGATATACCTGTTTTGGCGTAAGAAAATGTCCGAGTTTGTCAAAGCCCCTTGGCAACTGCCCGACAATCTCGTTTCTTACAACCGTGCGAATGCAATTCTGGCAGTCGCGGGCATCTTCACGAACGCGTTCCTACAGTTAAGATTCTACAGAAACAGAAAACAAATTCAAATATCAAGCGTACCTTTGCTGCATGTCTCCATCTGCGACCTATTATTACTTAGCACAGTAGCAATATCTTGTATAGCATTGGAAATTAAAAGGGAGCTTCCCTGGGAATGGTGTCAAGTGAACGGATATATGATAGTGCAAACCATAGGTAGCCATATTCATTTGGAAGGTGCACCCGATACATTTTTTGAATTAACAAATAATTGTTCTTTCAGTACCGTCAGCACTTTCTTATTCGATAATTAGTATTGACCGTTACAAACAGATAATTCTGGGTCAGACTACAACACCGAAAGAATTAGTTCTGATGATAGTCATGGTTTGGGCTGTCGGTGCGGTAATGGCCACAATCCCTCTCCTAACAAGGATATTCTTCGTCCCTCAAGCGTCCAGAGTGTACTGTCTAGGCGAGATGTTCGGCCAAACGATAGGTCATCGGATTTCTGCCATTGTTTCTGCCATGTCAATTCTTGCGGGGTGCCTCACTATTGCCGTTTCTTACTATTTTATACATAAAAGAGCCGCTTCTGATGGTTTCAAGTGGCGGTCTCATACTTTCCTTTCAGCAGATTAAGAATATGCCACCGATTCCGGGACAAAAAATCCAACAGCTGTTGCTACTGGTGTCGCAGATTATAACGCGACATCTAAAAAGACTTCCGAGTCTTTAGGAAAATTCACAGAAAATGATGCGTATATGAAACAACTACAGCTCACATTGAAATTAGTTTTCCTGACAGTTTATTTTTGGTCGAGTAAGTACGCATTTTGCAAACATGTACAGAACCAATGCAATATCTTAAGTAACGAACTGACCCATTATGATTTTAGCTTGGTTCACTGCTCTTGCTTCCTTCGTTTATCAAATGATATCAAAGCAGAATGTCTCACCTGAGCTGGACTTTGCCCTGACAATGGTAGCAAATAGTGCAAGCGTGATCAATCCTCTTCTGGTGCTGAGCATGGACAGTAGGTGGAGAATAAAATTTCCTCTGCAAATGTGCCGGAAGCGGAAAACGGAAATATCAGAATATTGATAACAGTCAGATATCATGAAATATGGTATATCTATTCTCCAGTTTTGAGAGGAGTTGTAAAATCTTTCAGGTGCGCATGCCCAGATACATAATACATGGCTCACATTTACAAGCTATAGTGGAGAGTTAAGTGAGCTGAGAAAAGTCAAAAGTCCGAAAGAGCCTTCCATGGGAATGGTTCAAGCACAATAAATTTCTTCTTGCACTTGATATGGGCAACAGATATAGGTTGGAATTGCCAAAACGAAATTGGCGGCAGCGGAAAGAAAATCAAAGTAAAGAGAGAGCCGTTGTCGAGCATGATATTTGAACTCTTAATCGTATATCGTACCTTTCCGTTTGGCGTTTACCATAAAGTTCAACTCATAACAGTTACAGCCTTTTGTTTGAACGAACATATTAAGCCGAAAAAAAATCAATGGGCTTATCAGATTATGATTCCAAATCGTAAGGAAAGCTGTACTAACATTGGAGTAAGATTATGACTGATTAAGGGGCATACGTTTTGGACTTTCCTAAACATTTTTTGCTGCAGGAGAAACCTGAGATTTTGCCATTATTGCATGTTTATTCATTGCAGTAATACATGCACTTACATATTTTAAACACACACCTCAAGGAGCAAATAAGATTCGACAGCACAAATACGGACTCGGAAGCCCATCTATTGCGTCTACAGAGACGGAATCACTGAAACTTACAGGACTGCTACATCTCTGATTGTATCATACAAGCCCAGCAAATTATGCCGCTAAACTAAACTGAAAATATCCTTATATGACACATAAATAACATCTAAACTACAACGAATAAAAATAAATATATCATAACAAGCCTATTTCAGACATCGCCTATCCCTACATACCACTATTTCATTTCTTGTCGCGACAATCCGCGTAATTAATTAGTTATAGTGTTGTGCTGACCACTAATATATAATAGATATATCAGTTTAATGATTGTTGAGATTAAATATCACTATAGCAATTTGTAGTTGGATATTTAGGCTCCTTTTTTTTGGGAAAATTTTCCCTTTATCTTGCGCCATAAAGAGCCTTTTGAAAAGAAATGAGACATGTAAATATACAACCCGATGAATCAAATACATAAACTAAACACCATACCCAAGAACTTCTTCGGCTTAGTTTTTGCTGTCTGTTTGACAGCTTCATCATCAATTTGAGAATCACCAGCGCCTTCATATGCAGAGCCATTGCTAAGCTCTACATCCTTTACAGCATTGGCAGTGTCCTTGGTCCAAGGATGCCCCACAATTTCTTCCAAACTGGGCCTTTCGTTTGGATCAACTGCTATCATTGAAGCAATCAATGCTTCAAGATCTGCAAGCGAAAACAGAAAGAACAAAATGTTGGTTAATAGTTCTAGATAACAAATCAGAAAAAGTAACTTACCTTGAGACTGTTCCCCTGCTACCATGCGTCTCCAAATGCCAATCCCTCTTTTCATTCTGAGAAGTAAGTCTTCTCTATCCTTCTCGTCGTCGACATCATACTCCATAGGGTTGAATTCAAAAAAATCAAGACCGGTCACGGCGGTAAACAGGAGTAAACCCAAAGAGTACACGTCTGCTGAGGAATCGTAAGCATCCTCTGCGATCACTTCCGGTGCGACGAAGTGAGGGGTCGTTGGGACATGGTAGTCAGTTCCAACTCGGTAAGCGCTTCCAAAATCTAGTAATTTAATATCAAAGTTTTCTCCGACCATGACGTTTTCGGGCTTCAAATCTCTGTAGATAATGTTGTTCTTCGAAAGATTGAGATGTCAACTCGAGTCTGAGATGTCCTTCCTTGTGAGTGAAAAAGGAAATCGTACCTTGTGAAGGTAACCCAAGACTTCAACCAAATCTTTTAGGAGAGTTCTCGCTTGACAGTCATTCAATGGACCGTGGTTGGAGAGCGACTCCATAAGGTTTGCGCCCCTAACATATTCCAAAACAATGGCATCGTCGGTGCTTCCAAAGGATTGAACAATTCGGGGGTGATCCAAGCATTGCAGAATGGACGCTTCATGTTCATCAACCCCGATATCTTTTGCATGTTCAAAGTATGTTTTTATGGCATACTTTTGATAATATTGTTAGTTTACAAGATGCTGGAAAGGGTGGATGGAAACTGATTTGTATCTACCTGTTTGCCGGTGGTCATATCCAAAGCTCTTGAGACTCTTGCAGTGGCCCCGCTTCCCAGTTGTCCGATAGTTTGAATATTTTCTGTATTCCATTGCCCTGGTTGTTCTGTCTTTTGGATAGGCGCTTCTGCTTCTTGTGTAGTGTTTTCTGAATGTGGAGAGTCTAAAGGCGCCAGATGTTGTTGACTTTACCGTTGAACGAATATTGAGCGGGCAGGAGCCTTACCTTCAGTCTGAGAGGAAACGGTTGGTGTTTCAATTCCCGCTAGAGGGAGCAAATAGGATCAATCGGTCAGGATTCAGACAAAATCATCAGTAGACAAATAATATACATACAGTCTCTTGTTGCCTTGTCTTTCGACCTTTGAGGAGCTATACGGATGATAATAGGACATTTATCTCAATGAGTAAGATTGAAGCCATGAAGGCGAAAGCAAAGTTTACCAGTGAGTTGCTGCAATCTCTGGACTATCGATAAATATATCGATAGCACTATTTCAGATTGTGTCAGACACAGGATTGTAGTCACGAAAGAGGATCAGTAGATTTGCAGCTTCTCAGTTTGAGAGGAATCTGATTCAATAGCAGACAGCTTCCACTTTGCCGTAAGGGAGAGAGACACGAACGAGACAATTGGGGAACGTCAGTTTGAAAATCATAATTATGTTTAATTTCTCTTCGTATTCGTTGACGCTATGTCTCTCCCTTACGTAGAAGCAGAACCTATATCTGCTATTGAAAACAATTCTTCTCAAACTGGGAAGCTGCAAATATACCGACCCTTGTGATTTAAAAGAGATTATGATTGATTAAGAGACATACCTTTTGGACTTTCCTCAAGATTTTTCGCTGCAGGAGAAATATGAGCGGGACAAGTGAGAGACAAACGCGACAATTGGGGGAACGTCAGTCTGAAGATCAGGTTGCATCCATGGAGGGTCAAGGAAAAGGGACATACCAGAGAGGGATGCAGGGGAAGGAAGGAAGTCGGTCTTACCCATTGTTTTGATAGTGAGAAGGTTGACTTTGTATTGAAGGTGTTGTTTGATTAAGGGGTTTTGTCAAATAAGTTGTTGGAATGGGTTGGGTGATGATTGTCGTTCGGGTCACGGGAGGGAAGATGTCTCAATTGAAGACGGCGAGGACTGTCGATTTTGCTGGCGGGTAATGTGTGAGGACTGTCACTCAAGCTGTAGCGTAGAGTAGATAATCTGTTGGCTTTGGTTCACAGGAGTTGTCAGATGTGCGATACTTTTTGCGCTGCGAAGTCTATGGAGCAATCTGCAAGGATCGAGCGAAACGGGGATGCATCGAGGACAGGATATTGGGATGAGGAGACAGGCAGGGAAGAGTCCTTGAGCTTTACAGGGGGTAGGATCAAATGAGGCAACGATGCTAGATGGATAAGATGGTGGAGGAGGATGGAGGAGAGATCGAGGGGGAGGAATGCAGAGGGAATCCTGCGTCGTTTTGCGAATCGAAGTAATTTTCGCGTTTATCTCCCTCGATAAACGATTGGAGTAAATATTGTCATCAAGGAATTCAGCAGCGACACTATAAAAAGATGAATATAAAAACGGGGACTATATTGCACAGAGATTTGGTAGAGATTGTCGATGCCCCCGCCAAGATATCCAGAGCTGGTTCTTATTCAAATACTCATCTTAATCTTAATCGTAAGTCGTAACTTACCGATTGAACGATGAATTTATAATCCTTTAACTCACAACAGCAGCAGTTTTTTGTTTGAACATCGAACAAACAAATTATCAACCAGATAATTGTAACTCGTCCTTTGCCGCCCGAAAGGTTTGTAACTTGCTCGATGATAAAGTCTCCGGATACATGAGTCCTGAATACTTGTTGCTCATTTGAAACCAACGGGACACTCCTCTTTTTTCACTATAAATAATGGCAAAATTACCCGACATGTCCCCGCCTGGTTTATTTATTAACGAAACGACTACCATAACTAAGATCAGGGCGAACAAGTAACACAAAACACAACATTTCTTCCTCTTCTTGGTGAAACGATGGTAACATTTGTCTTGTTCGTTTTCTGCACTGTAATCACATTTTGGGCAGAGGAAAAAATACGCGGGGAACTTAAAATACGACTGCTTCACCATATCTCATTCACCCGGAATTTGCTGACGAAAACATTGAATTCGAGCTGTACCTCTTACACAACCTGTACTTTGTATTTCGTTCTTGCTATACTTTATACGATCACTTCAACCATGAACACCGATTACAAAACTAATCGAATCCAAACATTTCGACTTGGTGAAGAGGAGAAAGTGGTATGCCCTGACTACAGCACCATTAAAGTATGATTTCGACATACAACTACCATAAAAGTTAAATTGTGTTTCAATTCTAGACAAGACAGAATGTATGTATGGTGAGCAAGACAAGCGAGTGGTTGATTGATTCTTCCATTTACCTTCCTTTTCGCCGTCGTTTGCCAGTTTTTCGTCATTGCGATGTCGCAATATGGGAAGTCATGAACGGATACAGGACTTAGTGCCTTTAGTCGACCTGAATAGACGGATTTATTGTGATTTCGTTTCTCTACCTTAAACAAAGTACTCACCGGCCACTTCCGGTTCAAGTTCCAAGTCGCAAGTTCACCTCCTAAATTCCTTGACCCAACCGTTTCGCTTCGATCTAAATCAAGTTCACTGTTCATAACCCGGACTGGTTAGACGATTCGCCATTGCGCGCGGGCGGTGATGCCGGTACGTGTTGCCTTTGTGCGGTTTATAGATTCGACCCGGCGTTCAGACTTAAAATTCATGATGAATTCCTATCTTAAATTCCTAACTGGATTGAGAGCGTTTAACCGTGAGAATTCCGATGTAGTGCGTTAGTACGAACAAACACTTAATATCATTGTTGTGCACTATAAATATTACTGTGATTGTTGAGATGCAATTTCGGAAATGAATAGATACATTTAAATAGATAAACTGTCATACAAATGTCATTATGTGATTTAATTTTATGTGTATACCTGATTCTGCATTGAATCTGTAAAATTCTTGAATCGGAAGCAATGATAAATAATATGATAACACACGGTTTGGAACAATCTTGGCCATAGTTCGTAGAACTCTAAATCCCAAGTCTCAAGAATCCAAAATTTGTCAAAGCTGATAAACTTCGAGGTCGGGAACATTCAACCGCAACCTACACTATCCTAAACGTTTTAAGTTTCCTAATGTCTCCATCGTATTCGAGGTCAATGCATAGTAATTAGAAAATATATTTCATATTCAACGCTGTTCACTTAAATTAATTGCTGGTGAAATGCGCCACTTAGTTGGGTGGTTTTTCCTTCAACAATTTCTTTGAAATTTTGCATATAAGAAATATCGAGTGCATATGCTCATGTGATATTTTTCATTGCTTCGGAGGTTTTTGGCCGATCATTGAAAGGTGAAACTGCGCAGAGTGGTAGCAGAAGTGTTACTTGTAGACAGTTTTTCCATTGGACCTGTAGATCCATGATTAACGTCTCGGCCTTTTAATAAGAGCCGGTGATGTTTGTCCTCCAATATTAATGGTCATAACTGTGGATTCTCGAACATGATTTCAATGAACCCGCGCCCGCCGACGATGCATAAATATTTCGCGGCCGATGTCTTGGAGTCTAAATTATCTTGTGACGCCTTAAAACTACAGAATGGTATGAAGCTGCGGACTTGACCATTTCGATTTGATTCTTTCACTCTATCCTCCGTAGTTTTCAACAGATATCCCACGAAAAATGTTTAGCCTTTTCTCGTCCAAGAGCGATGTCTTTATCTGTAACGGTAAATTAGTTCAACAATTCAAATGAGGCGTGTAGTGAGCGACTAATGAATGCAAACCCTTTTATTTCAATTTTCGTCATTTTAATTTATAGCCGACTTCATCACTGGTTTGTACTCTCCTGAATTTTGAAAGTGGAAGGATTGGTTGGGGTAATTGTAATTGTTCATACATGAACAATATACTGACAACGATGATTACTCGACCTTAGGATTCTACGTGGCAAGAGGTGTACATGACTCCAACAAGTTTAACAAAGTAATTTGCGGTGTTTCCAACTTGGAAGGTAGTAATATTACAGTCTTTCTATTGCCTTCATTCATCATATCAAATTGTTGACAATGATTGAATTTCGTAGACGAATTCTCAAAAGAATTAGAACGTCTTGGATGTGAATTGCGAGAATGGAATCTCGAGGATAGGACTTCCATTCAAAGAGCAATGCAAGGAGTTGAAAACATGGTTTTATCGTTCTATTGGAATGATAAAGTCGAAGATCAATGTAACATGATGCTAGAGGTATGACCCCTATTGTCAATATTTAAAATTATTGATTCGTTTTAACAGCCGTTGATTAATCATGAGTTTTGATATCAGGCTATTCACGCTGCTCAGGTAAAAAATGTTGTCCTTTGGTCCACCATGGCTCTTGAACAGGCCCGAGGAAAAGAGTTCAAGCAGCTTATGATTGCGAAGAGATGCGAAGATTTGGTTGCTAAAAGCGGTATCCAAAATTTTTGCATTGCTCGCATTACTACCAGCCATCAATCGTTTGTAATCATGAATCATGGAATATGACACGATAGCATCCAATAACGCCGGATGTTTTATATTTCTGTTTGTAGGTTGTTCTATCTTAGTCGCTGGATCCAAGATCAAGGCATTCTTCCTATGGCCACCGGTCGCGGAAAGACTGCTATTGTCAACCTCCATGACTGTGGCATTGCTACCGCCAACATTTTGGCCAGCTCGATGGAAGAACATAAGAACCAAATGTATACCTTTACCGGTCCTGAACTTATGACTGGAATGAAGTTAGTAGAACACGCGAACCGCGTTCTCCATTCCGATATCGAGTTCAGAGATATCAGTATTGAGGAGTTTAAAAAAATGATGAAAGAAATCGGCGAAGTCAGTGACGCACAAATTGATTTTGCTGCAGAATGCTGTATGCTGATGAGAGACAACAAATGGGCCATCAAGACTGATCATTTGATGAGATGTTTGGAAGGCAGAAAGCCGACCGACATTGAAACATTTTTCAGAAATAACGCAGATTCTTTCAGGTATGATTACTGATATATGCAATTTTTCTTGCGTATTTTCATTAGCACGACATCATTGTTAATCCTTTCTTTCATCTCTTCTGCGGTACAGACCACGCGGTGGAATGATTAGAAGACTTGCATTCAAAGATGCACTTTGAGTTGTTGTCAAAAGATGCATGGGGGCGACGGACATCTAAAATAGCAGAAGACGAGGTTGACTGAAATAAAGAAGAATGAGTGAGATTACTACAGTTTCGCAGCTGCAAGGTTTTGCCCCATGCGACCTCCAAATCCTGTATTAAATATACACCCTTATTGATTCCAATGAGGAGGATTGGTTTTGTCTGAATTGTCTTCTGTTTCAATTCGGAAATTGGGGACAGGTAGAATCACGTGACCCATTGATCTGCAGCGCGACTCACCGAGTCACCGCTAGACCAACATGGCTTTTGATGCCGTTGCAATTTTGATCGATTGCCGGTTTGATGCGCAACTGATAAATGAAATGGATATCAGCTCATCCGCAGGAGGAATTGTAATAGATAAGCGGAAATAGCTGGCAATCTGTATCTGTGGACTCAACGCATCTCTCCGTTGAGTTATCCGTATCTCGGATCAGCATAGTATAGATTTTTAAACCCCTTGAGATTGACATTCTCGCCCGCACGACTTTTTAAGCATTTCGCCACGCCCGAGTGTTGCCCTGCCGCCGACAAGAGTCAGAATCATCTCTCTGGAAGAATACATCGTCTAAAGTATACTTCCATTGCATCCCTCTTAACCCTCGTAAACAAATTATATTGCACAAGGCTCATCTCTGACAATCAGATTTAATATTTGCGTTGTCTTGATCTCCCTGTCATCCCCCTTTTCTTTGCCGGGGCCGTTTTTCGTGAATTCATTAGAATCGATCTGTCCATCTTCAAAATAGCCAGAAGCCATGTCGCAGCAAGACAAGAAAAAAGACATCAGGTCAATAAGGAGACCTTGGTTATTCGAAGTGGCATGGGAAGTCGCAAATAAAGGTTAGGGCTTTGATTCATATCTTCTCGTTGTTGGCGTTGCTTTTGTTCCTTCTGGATTTATTCTTGCATGAAATTGAACCATCACTCATTACATGAATGTTGTGAAGCTTTCTGAAAAATTGGCAGTACGCAGTCTTTGCGGATCTGTCGACTGGTCTCATTATTCACAGATCTGTCCCTTATGACTCTATATTAATGTGGCGAATCAGCTAACCACCGCCATGTTTGTTTACTTTGGTTCTGCAGTTGGCGGTATTTATACTGTACTCAAAACCAAGGCTGCAGTGACTGTTCAGGAATATGGGGAACGCTATATTCTTGTCGGCCCGCTCTCATACAAAACTGCCCCTCTTGAGGTGGAAAACGTTGATCCCGGGACAATCTCCCTGGAACTTCGTGATTCGTTGAACATAATGGCCTCACAAGGAATCAAATATATATTTGGTAGATGGTTGATCGAAGGCGCACCGCATGTGCTCCTCTTTGATGTCGGAAGTGGTTATTTCAAATGTAATGAATGGAAAGGAGATCTCTGGAATCTCGCTTCTATTCCGAGTCCGGCTGGAGACCACGAAACGAACGAGTCAATTGTTTTTGGTTATATTGTTGCTTGGTTTATGGGAGAGGTTTGTAGATTTGTACTTTGATTTCTGTTCATGCTGAATTCTAACATGACGACACTCGCTTCCGTCATCCTAGTTTGTGCACCGACAAAGAAATACTGCTGTCATTGCTCACTTCCACGAATGGCTTGCTTCGGTTGGTCTAACCCTCATCAAGAAGCGCCAACTCGATGTAGCAACCATTTTCACAACGCACGCCACGTTGCTGGGACGATATCTCTGCGCTGGATCTGTGGACTTTTACAATAATCTGCGAGAGTTCGACGTCGATATGGAAGCCGGCAAAAGAGGAATTTATCATCGCTACTGTATTGAACGTGCTGCCGCTCATTGCGCAGATGTATTCACTACTGTCAGTCACATCACAGCTTATGAAGCTGAACATCTCTTGAAAAGAAAACCAGGTATGTCTCCCCCTCGTTTGAAGACTGGTTACTTGCGAATGCGGTCACTGACTGTTCATCTTCCATCGCAGATGGCGTACTTCCGAATGGTCTCAATATCACTAAGTTCTCTGCTGTCCACGAATTTCAAAATCTGCACGCTTTGAACAAGGAAAAAATTCATGACTTTGTGCGGGGCCACTTCTATGGTCATTATGATTTTGAATTAGACAATACTCTCTACTTCTTCACCGCCGGACGATACGAATATAGAAACAAGGGTGTCGACATGTATCTGGAGGGCTTGAATCGTACGTGAATCCTTGGATTTTGAGTAGTGGGAGATTGATTTTCCTGACCCATCCTGTTTCTTCTTTCAGGACTAAACGATCGACTCAAAGCTTATAATTCTCCTGTTACTGTGGTTGCATTCGTCATTATGCCGGCAGCGACCAACAATTTCGCAGTGGAAGCCTTGAAGGGGCAAGCCGTAATCAAGCAGCTGAATGAAACAGTCAGCGAAATCCAAAAGAAGATTGGTAAACGGGTCTTTGAACAAGCTGCTCGGTACGCTTACAATGATTAGGTTTTATTTTACTACTGTTTCTAATTATTTCTAACAATAACTTTTTCCAGTGGCCATCTTCCGGCTTCGCAGGATCTGTTGACTGCAGAAGACATGGTTCTCCTTAAACGTCGAATCTTCACTCTCCGTCGCGACACTCTTCCTCCTGTGGTTACCCATAACATGGCAGATGATTCTCATGATCCTATTTTAAATCAAATCCGTCGTTTACAGTTATTTAATCATTCAAGTGATCGTGTGAAGGTCGTCTATCATCCAGAATTTCTAAATAGTAACAATCCACTATTTGGGTTGGACTATGAAGACTTTGTTCGTGGTTGTCATCTAGGAGTGTTCCCAAGTTACTATGAACCTTGGTACGATTTACTTTCTTTTTAATATATATATCCGTGACCATTTTCGTAACCTTATGATGACTTTTAGGGGATACACCCCGGCAGAATGTACTGTCATGGGTGTTCCGAGTATCACTACTAATCTCTCTGGTTTCGGATGCTACATGGAAGAGATCATTGAAACACCGAGTGACTACGGTATTTACATTGTCGATCGTAGACTCAAATCAGTCGAAGAATCCGTCCAGCAGTTAGCCGACACGATGTTACAATTTTGTTTGAAAACCAGACGACAACGTATCAACTTGCGTAACCGTACTGAACGATTATCCGATATTTTGGATTGGAAGAGAATGGGATTAGAATATATCAAGGCCAGACAGTTAGCGTTAAGACGAAAATACCCTAAATCGTTCTCTGAGGATGATTTTGAATTAGAAGAAGAGTTTAGAAAGAGTCAAAAAGTTCCAAGACCGTTGAGCGCCCCCGGTAGTCCAAGAACTAAAGGATTCAGCGATAATATGATTGAAGGTGAATTTGACGAAAGAGTAAGAGAGAAATTGGACGATTTGAATGTCGGTTCAGATGTTGGCGGGTATGGTTCAGTCGGTGGATCTGTGAACGGTGACGAAGAGGAGGAAGATGTTAGAAGCGAGGAAGTTAAAATCGAGTTCAAGAAGAGACCGATGACTCCAGATTATGCCATCAACGCTACTGAGCCATAAGGAAAAAAGGGGATTGTTTGTGGAGATGATATTGGAGGTGGAACTACTTCTATTACTTTTCGTGTTGTCTTTTCTTGTCTTTCGTTCATTGTATCATTACTGTAGCATTAGCGCATATAACTTTTGTCGTTATAATTACTTTTTTGTCATTGTACTTTTATAACATGTAGGCTTTATTGCATTTTGTGTTTCTTGTGTTATTTTCCATTTTGTCACTCCGTTCTTTTTGTACTTTTTTTGTATCAATCACAAATAGCTGAAACAGATGTAATGTTGTCCTACAGTACAGTGCCCCGCAAACCTCAATTCCAGGGGACGAAGAAAGGATATACAGAAGGTGAACATGAAGTGGCAACAATTCAGTGCATCAAGCTTCTACGATCTCCACAGAAACAGATTGACCTGCATTCACATATTCCAGAAAGAAGATGCTACATTAATATTACAATGACGGCTTACGTTTCAAAAAATACATTGTGAGCAAAATTTTCATCCGCTAGATTTCATATCACTCTTCCATCCTGAAAATCACATGCACTACCACGTTACAGCAAATAATCAAAGATGATTCAGCTCATTTAACAACTCTACATGAATCCATTAAGAAGACAGATAAACATGAAAACGGGTATAAACAGATTATCGAATTGGTGACTAACGGATTCTAATAGACCTTTTTGGTGGAATTAGATTAGAAGGTCGGCAGTGATAATTCAGTCAAGAAAGTATACGAAAGAACAGGGGATAAAACTGTACCTGTTAATGCCACTGAGAATACAACTGCATGAAACTGATCAGCATGGACCGACGATCGAACGTAGAAAGTAAAGCGAGAGTAGTTTGATAGATTCAGAACGTAAGAAAAGAGGCATTCATTAATTTGAGTAGGTACGACTGTCGCGATACTCCATCACCAATACGTTTTGAATTCTTCGAATGAATACCCGATCAAAGCATAATTCTCCTTTAAACAAACCTTTTCACCCCATACTTCATTCCACAACACTGCGACTTTACTTTTTGATGCGAACCCCATTGATGCCATGAATGATAATGTGAATAGTATAGTATAAATAAATAGTAACGAGCCTAAAATGAATCCAATTGTGCCCTCTACTGTTTTCTTGGAATTCGGGTACCGTATTCGACCGTAGCGTTGGCCAATGATCGATGCCTGTAAGATAAAGTTTGTTAAAAAATATGTTGGAAACAATAGTACAATCAAGCAAAAACTAACCATAGTGTCCCCGATGCCTAACGTCACCGCACCTGCGATGGCAGGTAGCACAACCATCACTCCTTTCTTCTCATTTCCATTTGAATTGTTTATTCCCCCGTCATCTAAGAACGAAGCAAGCCAAAGAGGCACAGCACAACCTAAGAGAAGATATATATGACTAATAATGGCAGGGCCAGTGTCTCGTTCGTCCAAGAATTTGGAGAGTGATTGGTGAAGCTGATATCCGAAAGGCGGGATGAGGAAGTAACGAAGGTACTCTGTGAATATGAATAGTGATAAGGCTACACTGAAAGCGAGATGAGTGAAGCCGGACTAACATTAACACGGACGGAGTCCAAATGGGAAGCGAAAGAAAGGAAACACTGTTAGATATAAAACAAACACAAAATCAATGAGTTATCTGAAACTCACATCAGCAAAGAAAGGTGGCACTAAGACCCCAAGAGCCAGTCCGTGGAAGAATTTCCGGCGCAAATTGAGGAGTCTAGCCTGCTTTGATATTACGATTGACTGCTGATCTTTCTTCTCATCTTTAACCGACCCAGGTACAGGAAACGATGTTGCGTTGAGTGAAACCGGAAATATGAAGTAACTAATTAACAGCAAAACAATCAAATAAAAAATTATAGCGAATCTTATGGGGTACACGATGTAATTTATAAGCCTATTGCATAGACCAGGTCAAATACCATTAACCATATGATGTTTCGACGGCCTGATCTACTTACCAAATCCACGGGTTCTCTCCTAGAAAGGCATGCACCCCTGGAGTCAAGACACCAAAAACAAAAGCAATGAATCCCAGGTAAAACACAAGACTTGCTCCCATCCATGTCTTATCGTTTACCCATCGCTTCCAAGTCGCCAGTATTAACAGCAAAGGTCGAACCTCATTTTTAATCGTTGCTTCTTTGATTACCATCGTTTGGTAATGTACACTTGTATTTCTAATCTTGGATAAAATTGGGAATGCAATTACACCCACCAGAACCATACCGATAATTAACGCTTGATGAAAAATGTAATTCGGATTTGTAGTAACGAAGTTCCCGGTTTGGTTTGGAAACGCAAGACCCAGCGTCTGATGAATGGTGTTGAAAAATAGCAAAATGAACGCTTGAGTAATGACGGATGATTCTGCGAATGAGAAATTAAGAGAGAATGTGCGAATCAACTGTATAAACACGACTGGGGCCATGAAACCGGCAAGATATCGATTGGCTTCTAGTTATTGAGATCATGAAGTTAAGTGGATCCATAAGCGTCAATCCATTTTTGTCATTCTTAAATTGGTATGGGTAATTCATCAAATTCAACTTACCGTCTTTACCATCGGCTTTCTGCTTTAAAGCCCCACACATAAGCAAAGTCCAGGTGAATTTAACTCCTGCGTCTACCCATCTTCTACCTTCGGATAACTTGAACACCAGAATCGACAGAGTAAGTACTCCTGCAATTAAGCAAGACATTATAAACATTTCTTTCCAATAGTCGATTATTTCGACTTCATACTCCTTGTATCTCAAGGTATAAGCTAGTATTGTAGCAGTGATGACTGGTACGAATGAAGTGCCGTAGATAATGCCACCATCGGCGGTTGATCTGTGCGGATATAAAGCAAAGTTAGGTATAGAGTTATATTTTCGGTAGAACAACCTTTGCCAATCATCATTAGCAATTCACTATTACCTAAAATACACCTTTAATCGCCCTGTGTTGTTGTATGAGTGATTTAATATTCCACCAATGATGGAGAGAATGAACATATCTATGCCGTTCCATCAATAATTCAATACAGTCCGAATATAAAGAAGTTAAGTCAATCTGTCAGTCAACTCTGCATGCTTATCTGGTGGCCATAACCAACAGAACAACAAGATTATTACGGAATCATACAGATAACATGTTTCTTCATTTCTTCATGAGGTGACGCTGGATATAAGGACTTCCAAAGATTCCAAGAGCTCCATGAGGTAATAAATATAATCAATCCGGTTTCAACGATGCTTGGCTTTGGCTGTACAGATGATTGAGCGCTAGATATTGGTTTTGTCGTCTGACATGGGGAATCGGCCGACTTCGATGACATGTTTCGGATGAAGCTCTAATGTGTATAGTTGCGAATCTCTCTTCATGTACGATATTTCTGCATCATTTTAAGTATTCTCTTTCGTTATCTTGGCGGATAATACAACTTTGAAAAACGTAACTTCCTGAATTTGCCCTAGTTATCTGTCGCGGTTGATACAAGGAGACTTTTTGGAACAATGAATCGACGCTTTCCAGTTTCAGCACCCAACTCACAATTATATTACCGCTTCTTGCTTCGAAGATGATACCAAAGATTATGAATGATTATGTTATGCAGGACGATGCAACTTTTAATGGTTCAACTGATTTATTCAGATCAATTTAAGGGGAAGGAAACTGCGGCCGAAGACATGGCCGAGAATTGAATTTGATGTTCACGCATATATACAAAGACCAGATACTCAAATACAAAATAAATATATACAGTTCATGCGGCAGTCACGGAAACAATCAAAGGCCGCATATGTTTAAAAACCCTCGTCATTACTTGGGGCCGGATCGACTCTTCCACCATCACCACTTTTGCCAGGAGGAGGAGGACCTCTTAATCCGCCTCCATTTCTTTGCCCATTACCACCGTTACCACCATTGCTAGGAGCAGGAGCTGATGCTCTGTCTCCATTGTTACCATTGTCACCTTTACGTCCACCAGATCTCCCTATATTACGACCGCCATCTCCATTGCGTGGAGGGCCCGGAAGACGCCCAGATGGAGTATCCCCGCCAGGCGCCTCTCTACCTCCACCACCGACTAAACCTGGATTGCCTTCTCTACGGTTATCTCCCCTGATGATACACGTTTGATTATTTTCCTATCCAAAGCGAGATCCGTCTGTACCGACTTCAGTTGCCTCGTTTGACTCGCAAATAGGAAAATTTTGAGGACTGATAATTCCCAAAAGATGAAAGAAATGAAAATATGATTAGACCTTGATAATACATTATAAGATATGAACGCTCTCGATAGTAATCAGAAGAATGTAAAATGACGGAATGAACATTTGTATTCTAGCAACTAACCTTCTTTGGTACAAATTAGCTGGCCTGCTGTACCCAGGGACGGCAGACAGAGCATTGATCAATAAAGGGTACCAAGGATTGTGAATTTCATTTCAATGTTGACGATTGCAGCAATAGATGTAGGTTTTTGTGTTGTTTTGTGAGGAGAAGTTGTGGTGATGGATTACTACAAAGATAACCCATCTATTTATACCTCTTCGCGGGAGGGGAGTGCATATAATAATATAGTTTAGGTATGTTCTATTTCATTCATGTGTAATAGACAACACCACCCATCCAGTCTATCTGCAAGGAGCTGTTTGTCGTATCTCAGCTTTGGGGGCTTGCAAAGCGAGTCGATTATAATGCGTTAATAATCTCGACTTTTAAACTTAAGCTTACAATAATCTTGCGTTAGTCCAGTTAGCAGTTGTGGTCATTTATCGAGTCTGTTACTTTTTAAGTAAATTGCGTTTTGAACCTTTTAATCAAGTTTTCATTGTTTAAATTTATTTCTTAATTCAGTGCACAATCTTCTATACAAGTTTGGTCACGGTCAATATTAATGTTCATTAGGTTGCTATAATCAAAGGAGAAATTAGCTTGTGAAGCGGTCAGAACATATGTCCAGCCCTTCTACAGAAGCACGGAAAGATTATTAATGCATCAAATCGATTTGGAGAACGAAATAGCTTGGTCGGTGTTCTGCGAATTAGATCCTGAATGAAAGGAGCTCATGAGTAAAATCAGTATCTTCACAAATACGTTTGAAAAAGCTTCATCAATCTCCTAATTCAATGTCACACCACAATTTCTGCACGCAGATATTGACGTTGAAATATTTCGAACTCTATAATGCTAAAGTTATGATATCTAGGCGTCATCAATGATCATTCATATAGCCACGGTGAATTCCCAGTTCAACTTCTGCTCTGGGTTATGAAAATGACCATATATTGACATAAATGATGTATTTTGAAAAAGTTACACTCGAAACCATTTGACTTAAGATTATTCCTATCAAAGGAAAATGGAGAGACAGCATTCTTTTTCTACACATTAACCACGGCCTTTGCGAGATATTTTAAGTTTCATTGATTTCGTCAAGATAGATTCAAATAATGCCTGATGAATAATCAAGAAGAAATAATAATTATTGATATTCTCAGACGATGTAGGCAATGCCCATGATGCATTAAACCTGGAATCCAAGTTGAAAGTTTCCAAATAATATGAATGAAATGTACAGCCTCCAAGTCGAACATGAAGAAGTCAAAAAAGCGTTAATCCTACTTGCTTTCTTTCGATCATGCACATCGTTAAATATCATTCTACATTAATATATAGACAGGTTTCAAAAATTAAATATTTATAACAGATTCATCATACTATAGAATACATCTTAGAATGAGTCGCCGTCCGCTCCGTCTCCACCATTGCCTCCATCTTCACCTGGATTCCCACCTTGCCCGCCATTACCACCAGGAGCACCACCATTACTACCGTTTCCACCAGGAGCACCAGGATTTCCACCATTACCTCCATTTCCACCAGGAGCACCGGGAGCGCCAGGATTTCCTCCTCTACCTCCATTACCTCCAGGAGCACCAGGAGCACCAGGATTCCCGCCCCTACCGCCGTTACCCCTCCGTAGTTTTCAACAGATATCCCACGAAAAATGTTTAGCCTTTTCTCGTCCAAGAGCGATGTCTTTATCTGTAACGGTAAATTAGTTCAACAATTCAAATGAGGCGTGTAGTGAGCGACTAATGAATGCAAACCCTTTTATTTCAATTTTCGTCATTTTAATTTATAGCCGACTTCATCACTGGTTTGTACTCTCCTGAATTTTGAAAGTGGAAGGATTGGTTGGGGTAATTGTAATTGTTCATACATGAACAATATACTGACAACGATGATTACTCGACCTTAGGATTCTACGTGGCAAGAGGTGTACATGACTCCAACAAGTTTAACAAAGTAATTTGCGGTGTTTCCAACTTGGAAGGTAGTAATATTACAGTCTTTCTATTGCCTTCATTCATCATATCAAATTGTTGACAATGATTGAATTTCGTAGACGAATTCTCAAAAGAATTAGAACGTCTTGGATGTGAATTGCGAGAATGGAATCTCGAGGATAGGACTTCCATTCAAAGAGCAATGCAAGGAGTTGAAAACATGGTTTTATCGTTCTATTGGAATGATAAAGTCGAAGATCAATGTAACATGATGCTAGAGGTATGACCCCTATTGTCAATATTTAAAATTATTGATTCGTTTTAACAGCCGTTGATTAATCATGAGTTTTGATATCAGGCTATTCACGCTGCTCAGGTAAAAAATGTTGTCCTTTGGTCCACCATGGCTCTTGAACAGGCCCGAGGAAAAGAGTTCAAGCAGCTTATGATTGCGAAGAGATGCGAAGATTTGGTTGCTAAAAGCGGTATCCAAAATTTTTGCATTGCTCGCATTACTACCAGCCATCAATCGTTTGTAATCATGAATCATGGAATATGACACGATAGCATCCAATAACGCCGGATGTTTTATATTTCTGTTTGTAGGTTGTTCTATCTTAGTCGCTGGATCCAAGATCAAGGCATTCTTCCTATGGCCACCGGTCGCGGAAAGACTGCTATTGTCAACCTCCATGACTGTGGCATTGCTACCGCCAACATTTTGGCCAGCTCGATGGAAGAACATAAGAACCAAATGTATACCTTTACCGGTCCTGAACTTATGACTGGAATGAAGTTAGTAGAACACGCGAACCGCGTTCTCCATTCCGATATCGAGTTCAGAGATATCAGTATTGAGGAGTTTAAAAAAATGATGAAAGAAATCGGCGAAGTCAGTGACGCACAAATTGATTTTGCTGCAGAATGCTGTATGCTGATGAGAGACAACAAATGGGCCATCAAGACTGATCATTTGATGAGATGTTTGGAAGGCAGAAAGCCGACCGACATTGAAACATTTTTCAGAAATAACGCAGATTCTTTCAGGTATGATTACTGATATATGCAATTTTTCTTGCGTATTTTCATTAGCACGACATCATTGTTAATCCTTTCTTTCATCTCTTCTGCGGTACAGACCACGCGGTGGAATGATTAGAAGACTTGCATTCAAAGATGCACTTTGAGTTGTTGTCAAAAGATGCATGGGGGCGACGGACATCTAAAATAGCAGAAGACGAGGTTGACTGAAATAAAGAAGAATGAGTGAGATTACTACAGTTTCGCAGCTGCAAGGTTTTGCCCCATGCGACCTCCAAATCCTGTATTAAATATACACCCTTATTGATTCCAATGAGGAGGATTGGTTTTGTCTGAATTGTCTTCTGTTTCAATTCGGAAATTGGGGACAGGTAGAATCACGTGACCCATTGATCTGCAGCGCGACTCACCGAGTCACCGCTAGACCAACATGGCTTTTGATGCCGTTGCAATTTTGATCGATTGCCGGTTTGATGCGCAACTGATAAATGAAATGGATATCAGCTCATCCGCAGGAGGAATTGTAATAGATAAGCGGAAATAGCTGGCAATCTGTATCTGTGGACTCAACGCATCTCTCCGTTGAGTTATCCGTATCTCGGATCAGCATAGTATAGATTTTTAAACCCCTTGAGATTGACATTCTCGCCCGCACGACTTTTTAAGCATTTCGCCACGCCCGAGTGTTGCCCTGCCGCCGACAAGAGTCAGAATCATCTCTCTGGAAGAATACATCGTCTAAAGTATACTTCCATTGCATCCCTCTTAACCCTCGTAAACAAATTATATTGCACAAGGCTCATCTCTGACAATCAGATTTAATATTTGCGTTGTCTTGATCTCCCTGTCATCCCCCTTTTCTTTGCCGGGGCCGTTTTTCGTGAATTCATTAGAATCGATCTGTCCATCTTCAAAATAGCCAGAAGCCATGTCGCAGCAAGACAAGAAAAAAGACATCAGGTCAATAAGGAGACCTTGGTTATTCGAAGTGGCATGGGAAGTCGCAAATAAAGGTTAGGGCTTTGATTCATATCTTCTCGTTGTTGGCGTTGCTTTTGTTCCTTCTGGATTTATTCTTGCATGAAATTGAACCATCACTCATTACATGAATGTTGTGAAGCTTTCTGAAAAATTGGCAGTACGCAGTCTTTGCGGATCTGTCGACTGGTCTCATTATTCACAGATCTGTCCCTTATGACTCTATATTAATGTGGCGAATCAGCTAACCACCGCCATGTTTGTTTACTTTGGTTCTGCAGTTGGCGGTATTTATACTGTACTCAAAACCAAGGCTGCAGTGACTGTTCAGGAATATGGGGAACGCTATATTCTTGTCGGCCCGCTCTCATACAAAACTGCCCCTCTTGAGGTGGAAAACGTTGATCCCGGGACAATCTCCCTGGAACTTCGTGATTCGTTGAACATAATGGCCTCACAAGGAATCAAATATATATTTGGTAGATGGTTGATCGAAGGCGCACCGCATGTGCTCCTCTTTGATGTCGGAAGTGGTTATTTCAAATGTAATGAATGGAAAGGAGATCTCTGGAATCTCGCTTCTATTCCGAGTCCGGCTGGAGACCACGAAACGAACGAGTCAATTGTTTTTGGTTATATTGTTGCTTGGTTTATGGGAGAGGTTTGTAGATTTGTACTTTGATTTCTGTTCATGCTGAATTCTAACATGACGACACTCGCTTCCGTCATCCTAGTTTGTGCACCGACAAAGAAATACTGCTGTCATTGCTCACTTCCACGAATGGCTTGCTTCGGTTGGTCTAACCCTCATCAAGAAGCGCCAACTCGATGTAGCAACCATTTTCACAACGCACGCCACGTTGCTGGGACGATATCTCTGCGCTGGATCTGTGGACTTTTACAATAATCTGCGAGAGTTCGACGTCGATATGGAAGCCGGCAAAAGAGGAATTTATCATCGCTACTGTATTGAACGTGCTGCCGCTCATTGCGCAGATGTATTCACTACTGTCAGTCACATCACAGCTTATGAAGCTGAACATCTCTTGAAAAGAAAACCAGGTATGTCTCCCCCTCGTTTGAAGACTGGTTACTTGCGAATGCGGTCACTGACTGTTCATCTTCCATCGCAGATGGCGTACTTCCGAATGGTCTCAATATCACTAAGTTCTCTGCTGTCCACGAATTTCAAAATCTGCACGCTTTGAACAAGGAAAAAATTCATGACTTTGTGCGGGGCCACTTCTATGGTCATTATGATTTTGAATTAGACAATACTCTCTACTTCTTCACCGCCGGACGATACGAATATAGAAACAAGGGTGTCGACATGTATCTGGAGGGCTTGAATCGTACGTGAATCCTTGGATTTTGAGTAGTGGGAGATTGATTTTCCTGACCCATCCTGTTTCTTCTTTCAGGACTAAACGATCGACTCAAAGCTTATAATTCTCCTGTTACTGTGGTTGCATTCGTCATTATGCCGGCAGCGACCAACAATTTCGCAGTGGAAGCCTTGAAGGGGCAAGCCGTAATCAAGCAGCTGAATGAAACAGTCAGCGAAATCCAAAAGAAGATTGGTAAACGGGTCTTTGAACAAGCTGCTCGGTACGCTTACAATGATTAGGTTTTATTTTACTACTGTTTCTAATTATTTCTAACAATAACTTTTTCCAGTGGCCATCTTCCGGCTTCGCAGGATCTGTTGACTGCAGAAGACATGGTTCTCCTTAAACGTCGAATCTTCACTCTCCGTCGCGACACTCTTCCTCCTGTGGTTACCCATAACATGGCAGATGATTCTCATGATCCTATTTTAAATCAAATCCGTCGTTTACAGTTATTTAATCATTCAAGTGATCGTGTGAAGGTCGTCTATCATCCAGAATTTCTAAATAGTAACAATCCACTATTTGGGTTGGACTATGAAGACTTTGTTCGTGGTTGTCATCTAGGAGTGTTCCCAAGTTACTATGAACCTTGGTACGATTTACTTTCTTTTTAATATATATATCCGTGACCATTTTCGTAACCTTATGATGACTTTTAGGGGATACACCCCGGCAGAATGTACTGTCATGGGTGTTCCGAGTATCACTACTAATCTCTCTGGTTTCGGATGCTACATGGAAGAGATCATTGAAACACCGAGTGACTACGGTATTTACATTGTCGATCGTAGACTCAAATCAGTCGAAGAATCCGTCCAGCAGTTAGCCGACACGATGTTACAATTTTGTTTGAAAACCAGACGACAACGTATCAACTTGCGTAACCGTACTGAACGATTATCCGATATTTTGGATTGGAAGAGAATGGGATTAGAATATATCAAGGCCAGACAGTTAGCGTTAAGACGAAAATACCCTAAATCGTTCTCTGAGGATGATTTTGAATTAGAAGAAGAGTTTAGAAAGAGTCAAAAAGTTCCAAGACCGTTGAGCGCCCCCGGTAGTCCAAGAACTAAAGGATTCAGCGATAATATGATTGAAGGTGAATTTGACGAAAGAGTAAGAGAGAAATTGGACGATTTGAATGTCGGTTCAGATGTTGGCGGGTATGGTTCAGTCGGTGGATCTGTGAACGGTGACGAAGAGGAGGAAGATGTTAGAAGCGAGGAAGTTAAAATCGAGTTCAAGAAGAGACCGATGACTCCAGATTATGCCATCAACGCTACTGAGCCATAAGGAAAAAAGGGGATTGTTTGTGGAGATGATATTGGAGGTGGAACTACTTCTATTACTTTTCGTGTTGTCTTTTCTTGTCTTTCGTTCATTGTATCATTACTGTAGCATTAGCGCATATAACTTTTGTCGTTATAATTACTTTTTTGTCATTGTACTTTTATAACATGTAGGCTTTATTGCATTTTGTGTTTCTTGTGTTATTTTCCATTTTGTCACTCCGTTCTTTTTGTACTTTTTTTGTATCAATCACAAATAGCTGAAACAGATGTAATGTTGTCCTACAGTACAGTGCCCCGCAAACCTCAATTCCAGGGGACGAAGAAAGGATATACAGAAGGTGAACATGAAGTGGCAACAATTCAGTGCATCAAGCTTCTACGATCTCCACAGAAACAGATTGACCTGCATTCACATATTCCAGAAAGAAGATGCTACATTAATATTACAATGACGGCTTACGTTTCAAAAAATACATTGTGAGCAAAATTTTCATCCGCTAGATTTCATATCACTCTTCCATCCTGAAAATCACATGCACTACCACGTTACAGCAAATAATCAAAGATGATTCAGCTCATTTAACAACTCTACATGAATCCATTAAGAAGACAGATAAACATGAAAACGGGTATAAACAGATTATCGAATTGGTGACTAACGGATTCTAATAGACCTTTTTGGTGGAATTAGATTAGAAGGTCGGCAGTGATAATTCAGTCAAGAAAGTATACGAAAGAACAGGGGATAAAACTGTACCTGTTAATGCCACTGAGAATACAACTGCATGAAACTGATCAGCATGGACCGACGATCGAACGTAGAAAGTAAAGCGAGAGTAGTTTGATAGATTCAGAACGTAAGAAAAGAGGCATTCATTAATTTGAGTAGGTACGACTGTCGCGATACTCCATCACCAATACGTTTTGAATTCTTCGAATGAATACCCGATCAAAGCATAATTCTCCTTTAAACAAACCTTTTCACCCCATACTTCATTCCACAACACTGCGACTTTACTTTTTGATGCGAACCCCATTGATGCCATGAATGATAATGTGAATAGTATAGTATAAATAAATAGTAACGAGCCTAAAATGAATCCAATTGTGCCCTCTACTGTTTTCTTGGAATTCGGGTACCGTATTCGACCGTAGCGTTGGCCAATGATCGATGCCTGTAAGATAAAGTTTGTTAAAAAATATGTTGGAAACAATAGTACAATCAAGCAAAAACTAACCATAGTGTCCCCGATGCCTAACGTCACCGCACCTGCGATGGCAGGTAGCACAACCATCACTCCTTTCTTCTCATTTCCATTTGAATTGTTTATTCCCCCGTCATCTAAGAACGAAGCAAGCCAAAGAGGCACAGCACAACCTAAGAGAAGATATATATGACTAATAATGGCAGGGCCAGTGTCTCGTTCGTCCAAGAATTTGGAGAGTGATTGGTGAAGCTGATATCCGAAAGGCGGGATGAGGAAGTAACGAAGGTACTCTGTGAATATGAATAGTGATAAGGCTACACTGAAAGCGAGATGAGTGAAGCCGGACTAACATTAACACGGACGGAGTCCAAATGGGAAGCGAAAGAAAGGAAACACTGTTAGATATAAAACAAACACAAAATCAATGAGTTATCTGAAACTCACATCAGCAAAGAAAGGTGGCACTAAGACCCCAAGAGCCAGTCCGTGGAAGAATTTCCGGCGCAAATTGAGGAGTCTAGCCTGCTTTGATATTACGATTGACTGCTGATCTTTCTTCTCATCTTTAACCGACCCAGGTACAGGAAACGATGTTGCGTTGAGTGAAACCGGAAATATGAAGTAACTAATTAACAGCAAAACAATCAAATAAAAAATTATAGCGAATCTTATGGGGTACACGATGTAATTTATAAGCCTATTGCATAGACCAGGTCAAATACCATTAACCATATGATGTTTCGACGGCCTGATCTACTTACCAAATCCACGGGTTCTCTCCTAGAAAGGCATGCACCCCTGGAGTCAAGACACCAAAAACAAAAGCAATGAATCCCAGGTAAAACACAAGACTTGCTCCCATCCATGTCTTATCGTTTACCCATCGCTTCCAAGTCGCCAGTATTAACAGCAAAGGTCGAACCTCATTTTTAATCGTTGCTTCTTTGATTACCATCGTTTGGTAATGTACACTTGTATTT
Organism: Paraphysoderma sedebokerense; assembly: GCA_025602915.1. Lineage (NCBI taxonomy): Eukaryota > Fungi > Blastocladiomycota > Physodermatomycetes > Physodermatales > Physodermataceae > Paraphysoderma > Paraphysoderma sedebokerense. The sequence goes on from JAHLJZ010000117.1 coordinate 59,378, forward strand.
CTAATCTTGGATAAAATTGGGAATGCAATTACACCCACCAGAACCATACCGATAATTAACGCTTGATGAAAAATGTAATTCGGATTTGTAGTAACGAAGTTCCCGGTTTGGTTTGGAAACGCAAGACCCAGCGTCTGATGAATGGTGTTGAAAAATAGCAAAATGAACGCTTGAGTAATGACGGATGATTCTGCGAATGAGAAATTAAGAGAGAATGTGCGAATCAACTGTATAAACACGACTGGGGCCATGAAACCGGCAAGATATCGATTGGCTTCTAGTTATTGAGATCATGAAGTTAAGTGGATCCATAAGCGTCAATCCATTTTTGTCATTCTTAAATTGGTATGGGTAATTCATCAAATTCAACTTACCGTCTTTACCATCGGCTTTCTGCTTTAAAGCCCCACACATAAGCAAAGTCCAGGTGAATTTAACTCCTGCGTCTACCCATCTTCTACCTTCGGATAACTTGAACACCAGAATCGACAGAGTAAGTACTCCTGCAATTAAGCAAGACATTATAAACATTTCTTTCCAATAGTCGATTATTTCGACTTCATACTCCTTGTATCTCAAGGTATAAGCTAGTATTGTAGCAGTGATGACTGGTACGAATGAAGTGCCGTAGATAATGCCACCATCGGCGGTTGATCTGTGCGGATATAAAGCAAAGTTAGGTATAGAGTTATATTTTCGGTAGAACAACCTTTGCCAATCATCATTAGCAATTCACTATTACCTAAAATACACCTTTAATCGCCCTGTGTTGTTGTATGAGTGATTTAATATTCCACCAATGATGGAGAGAATGAACATATCTATGCCGTTCCATCAATAATTCAATACAGTCCGAATATAAAGAAGTTAAGTCAATCTGTCAGTCAACTCTGCATGCTTATCTGGTGGCCATAACCAACAGAACAACAAGATTATTACGGAATCATACAGATAACATGTTTCTTCATTTCTTCATGAGGTGACGCTGGATATAAGGACTTCCAAAGATTCCAAGAGCTCCATGAGGTAATAAATATAATCAATCCGGTTTCAACGATGCTTGGCTTTGGCTGTACAGATGATTGAGCGCTAGATATTGGTTTTGTCGTCTGACATGGGGAATCGGCCGACTTCGATGACATGTTTCGGATGAAGCTCTAATGTGTATAGTTGCGAATCTCTCTTCATGTACGATATTTCTGCATCATTTTAAGTATTCTCTTTCGTTATCTTGGCGGATAATACAACTTTGAAAAACGTAACTTCCTGAATTTGCCCTAGTTATCTGTCGCGGTTGATACAAGGAGACTTTTTGGAACAATGAATCGACGCTTTCCAGTTTCAGCACCCAACTCACAATTATATTACCGCTTCTTGCTTCGAAGATGATACCAAAGATTATGAATGATTATGTTATGCAGGACGATGCAACTTTTAATGGTTCAACTGATTTATTCAGATCAATTTAAGGGGAAGGAAACTGCGGCCGAAGACATGGCCGAGAATTGAATTTGATGTTCACGCATATATACAAAGACCAGATACTCAAATACAAAATAAATATATACAGTTCATGCGGCAGTCACGGAAACAATCAAAGGCCGCATATGTTTAAAAACCCTCGTCATTACTTGGGGCCGGATCGACTCTTCCACCATCACCACTTTTGCCAGGAGGAGGAGGACCTCTTAATCCGCCTCCATTTCTTTGCCCATTACCACCGTTACCACCATTGCTAGGAGCAGGAGCTGATGCTCTGTCTCCATTGTTACCATTGTCACCTTTACGTCCACCAGATCTCCCTATATTACGACCGCCATCTCCATTGCGTGGAGGGCCCGGAAGACGCCCAGATGGAGTATCCCCGCCAGGCGCCTCTCTACCTCCACCACCGACTAAACCTGGATTGCCTTCTCTACGGTTATCTCCCCTGATGATACACGTTTGATTATTTTCCTATCCAAAGCGAGATCCGTCTGTACCGACTTCAGTTGCCTCGTTTGACTCGCAAATAGGAAAATTTTGAGGACTGATAATTCCCAAAAGATGAAAGAAATGAAAATATGATTAGACCTTGATAATACATTATAAGATATGAACGCTCTCGATAGTAATCAGAAGAATGTAAAATGACGGAATGAACATTTGTATTCTAGCAACTAACCTTCTTTGGTACAAATTAGCTGGCCTGCTGTACCCAGGGACGGCAGACAGAGCATTGATCAATAAAGGGTACCAAGGATTGTGAATTTCATTTCAATGTTGACGATTGCAGCAATAGATGTAGGTTTTTGTGTTGTTTTGTGAGGAGAAGTTGTGGTGATGGATTACTACAAAGATAACCCATCTATTTATACCTCTTCGCGGGAGGGGAGTGCATATAATAATATAGTTTAGGTATGTTCTATTTCATTCATGTGTAATAGACAACACCACCCATCCAGTCTATCTGCAAGGAGCTGTTTGTCGTATCTCAGCTTTGGGGGCTTGCAAAGCGAGTCGATTATAATGCGTTAATAATCTCGACTTTTAAACTTAAGCTTACAATAATCTTGCGTTAGTCCAGTTAGCAGTTGTGGTCATTTATCGAGTCTGTTACTTTTTAAGTAAATTGCGTTTTGAACCTTTTAATCAAGTTTTCATTGTTTAAATTTATTTCTTAATTCAGTGCACAATCTTCTATACAAGTTTGGTCACGGTCAATATTAATGTTCATTAGGTTGCTATAATCAAAGGAGAAATTAGCTTGTGAAGCGGTCAGAACATATGTCCAGCCCTTCTACAGAAGCACGGAAAGATTATTAATGCATCAAATCGATTTGGAGAACGAAATAGCTTGGTCGGTGTTCTGCGAATTAGATCCTGAATGAAAGGAGCTCATGAGTAAAATCAGTATCTTCACAAATACGTTTGAAAAAGCTTCATCAATCTCCTAATTCAATGTCACACCACAATTTCTGCACGCAGATATTGACGTTGAAATATTTCGAACTCTATAATGCTAAAGTTATGATATCTAGGCGTCATCAATGATCATTCATATAGCCACGGTGAATTCCCAGTTCAACTTCTGCTCTGGGTTATGAAAATGACCATATATTGACATAAATGATGTATTTTGAAAAAGTTACACTCGAAACCATTTGACTTAAGATTATTCCTATCAAAGGAAAATGGAGAGACAGCATTCTTTTTCTACACATTAACCACGGCCTTTGCGAGATATTTTAAGTTTCATTGATTTCGTCAAGATAGATTCAAATAATGCCTGATGAATAATCAAGAAGAAATAATAATTATTGATATTCTCAGACGATGTAGGCAATGCCCATGATGCATTAAACCTGGAATCCAAGTTGAAAGTTTCCAAATAATATGAATGAAATGTACAGCCTCCAAGTCGAACATGAAGAAGTCAAAAAAGCGTTAATCCTACTTGCTTTCTTTCGATCATGCACATCGTTAAATATCATTCTACATTAATATATAGACAGGTTTCAAAAATTAAATATTTATAACAGATTCATCATACTATAGAATACATCTTAGAATGAGTCGCCGTCCGCTCCGTCTCCACCATTGCCTCCATCTTCACCTGGATTCCCACCTTGCCCGCCATTACCACCAGGAGCACCACCATTACTACCGTTTCCACCAGGAGCACCAGGATTTCCACCATTACCTCCATTTCCACCAGGAGCACCGGGAGCGCCAGGATTTCCTCCTCTACCTCCATTACCTCCAGGAGCACCAGGAGCACCAGGATTCCCGCCCCTACCGCCGTTACC